>JAVIWC010000853.1:0-206628 GCA_031894815.1 Creontiades dilutus | reverse complement strand
GGATAATCCATTCAGGTTGTCGCTGACTTTCGTACTTCCCAAAAATTGTTTTCTTAGTAACTGACAGACTTCCTCCTCTTTCTTGTGTTCGAAAAGACCATCGAACATTGCTATCCTCGGTAAACGTTGGTTCCAGTTATCATCGAACTCTTGAGGATTAGTTCCATCAACAAACGGTTCTAAAAAAAATGTACACAACAATAAATAGCTAAATAATTATGTGAAAGATATCTGTTATTTTTTAAAACAGAGATTATCTATTATGCAGAATATCGTAAAGTGTCTGAAAAAGGGTGGCACGTAGCATCCTCGTCTATGTAACATGAACGTATAGATCTTTTGAAATATTTCACATGAAATCGAAAGATTTAAGATTGTTACAGCGATTCGCGGGACAGAAATGCCACGGGACATGTTCTGTCATACGTCTACGCCTTCAGAAGTTTAATCGACATGTATTGCTGGTCCATCACTGTAGTTCTACAACGGATACGATGTAAATCGACGAGAAATTGTCAGACCGTCATTCGAGACTATCTTAAACGGTTTAGCGTGATTAAACCATTAGAACCTAAAAAAGTAGTGCCTGGTAGATTTTTTGGAACAAAAGAGAAAATTGAGCGTCCACTGCAGCGGCTGATCAGTGGCGAATCAATTAGGCAGGTCAATTCTGAGTTCCTTAACTTTTTTTCTCGTAAACGTGTATCTCACATTAGGTACATTAAATACTACTCTTGTTAAAATTATACATTTAAAAAAAAAAAGAAAAACCTTGTCCCTATTGATGAAATGGATGCTATAAATGGGTTTTTGAAGAAAAATTCGGAGTGCCCCTATTCCGGAACCTATGCCTCTCAATCTTGACAATTTTTGAAAATAAAATAAAAATACGAAGGGAAATCATCCATAATGATTTCCCAACGTCATTATGTCTTGGTTACTCTGTATAATGCAAAATGAGGGTTCAAAGTGGGGAAAATCAAGTTTTTCTGAAGGCTAGTAGTGGGAAACCTCTAAAATCTCTCTCTATTCTACGGTACATTTATATAATATATAACATATATTATGTTCGTATAATATAATAACATATTATATAGAACATATTATGTTGTGCATAGTATGTGCCATTGATTATAAATATTTTCTATATTATGAAATAGTGTGAACTTACTGAATAAGTAAATCGCGCCTTCATCGCTCCCGTAAGAGAAGAGAACTGGGACGTCGCTTCCCACTTTCGACTTGATCAAGTCAACTGGATGTTTGTCCATGAATGAGTTCGGCCCAGGGGGTTCAATCACAGGTGTAAATGGGAAAAACATACCTTTGTCCTTCTGCAAACAAAACCAAACACCAATCGTTAAGTGAAGAATTATGATTTTTTAAAATTATTTATTACCTCATGATATTGATGGCCTATACCAAGGGGGTATAATGACCTCAACTAACACTAAACATGACTAAACACCCATAAAACAACATGACTTTTGAATATTTTTCGTGGAGTTTGCCCCGTTTTTTCATTTTTGCTTCCGCTAAACATTTATTGATAGACTTGACATTTCTAAGGGCGATTTCTGGCATCCATATGAGCATTTTGGGGCAGAAACCGATTCATTCTGTTTCATAATATAGGTTTTATTCAGTATTGAAGTTAAAAACTTATTTTTCTCAGATTGCAGCTTTTTTGACATAGATAGTTTTTTCCCAGTACCTTTCAATGAGGTTGATTCAACAGTAAGTTATATGTGTTAAAGGTAATTAGGTGTTTTTATTTAAGTTAGGGTCAATTGGAATATAGAATGTTCTATTTCTCCTAATGAACAGTACTTGAGTGGTTCACCATCAACACGTAACAGCTGGAAACAAGATGCTCCGCTGGTCGTTCTCGTAAGCATTTCAATGTGAGCTTGGTGTCGTTAGTCGGGCATCCAACTTCTTCAGCAAGGAAGAGCCCGATTTCTCTAGGATTACTTTTCAACGCCCACGGGTTCAGGGCTGACCCACTGTTGGAAATAGCCTTGTGGAATAGCCCTGTAAAAGAAGTGTCATGTAAAGGCAGCCATTGCGGTTGTCGGAAAAAGAAGCATTTTGGATTTGGAAATGATAGTAGTTAGTTACAATAAAAATTCAAAATCAAAACCAAAAATTCAAATTTTATCAAAATTTGATGACTCACCCAATTTTTTTGACAGCGTGCAACCCAAAATGTGGAGGTACGATGTACTCAAGTGTGGTATATAGCATAGTATTTTTTTTCTACACTGAATCATGTGGTGAGGTCCGTTTCGAAAGTTGACTGCATTTTGACCAAACCATCATAGAAAACTAAACTTTTTTTCAAAAGAAAATTCCCTTTTTAATGACAAAACCATGCTTTATACATGAAAACCTCCTTCCAAGGTAATAGGTCTTCCTCCCATACGGTTTTTTGATCATCAAAATATTAAACGAAGAAAGTGCAGAGAGAAAAACAATCATCTGAAAGCTGTTTCTATTCGTATCTCTACCGACAGATTCTTAAATGTACTGGTAGGAGACGCCCCAACAATTGTAATATCAATATACCGACGAAGACAAAAGAGTCGAGAATTACGGGTTTTCCCAGGCCACGGTGGAAGGGATATGAAATCCAACACGGTGGTCAGAACGCCCGTATAAATAAGCCCGGACCAGCCCAATTCATTCAGATTCTCTCTCTCGATTCTATCACTCTGCCCTATTGGATTTGGAAGTGGGAGTAGTTAGTGAAAGTAAAAATAAAAAATCGAAACCGAAAATTTAAATTTTATCAAAATTTTATCAATTACCTAATTTTTTTTTTTTATAATCACCTAAGTTCCTTTGATAAAGCCGCCTTTTGCCGCAAGCAGTGTTATTACGTAATAAATTGTAGTAGTTTAGTTACCTACTTATTAACGAATTGTTTCTTCTCGAGATCTACTCAAAAAGCACACGCGATCGACCGTTTGAGCACCCCTGACCTAGATGCTTGAAAACGTCTGATTCACCTCCCAAGGCGAAGGATTCTAAAGTTGGGAAGAGCCAACCAACCATATCCATTACAACCTCCTGTGTTCCCCAACAGCGTTTCACTTCCGTGTGACGTTTCTCGGCTAGTTAGTCCATGGCTGAAGCATGTTCCATGCTCAAAATGAGGGTATAGATCTTGAATTGAAAAAAAATAATGGTCTTTGCTCCAAGCAGTCATTTTTTTGTATGTTAAGTGTGAAAATTTACCAGTATCATTGGTGAATTCGTATTATTCAAATGGAATGGCTTCATAAAGCTGGGAATGAGATTGATAGCCTAAAAGTACATCATCACGACATCACCTTTACTCATTGGAGAAATCATCTGTTGATGAACGCTGGAGCCTCCAGCGGATACGCCGGCAATTGTTATCCTGTTGGGGTCGCCACCAAAAGCTGCTATATGCGTTTTGACCCACCTAAGGGCCAAGGATTGATCCTTCAACCCGTTATTGCCAGGCACCACCGAATCTTCGAAACTGAGGAAACCTGAAACACGACAGGTGATTTTAAATCTAGAATAAGTGAGCGACGCTAACACACAATAGTAGCAAATGTTATAACTAACCAGTTTAATCACGTTGTCTGCAGATATTTGAATCGAACAGATTAGTTGACTGAATAGATCCCACGACTCCCCGATTCTCCTACCCTCCCACCATTATTTGATACAAACACACCTATTGCAAGAAAAATATCTTGTATGGAATTGAGTGACGAGTGATGCCAACTGACTCTAATAGCAAATCACGCAACTAAAACGTGTAATCACACTTTAGTCTGATATTGAAACCAAACAGATTAGTTGACTGAATAGATCATATGACTCTCGCATGAACAGTTAGACTATAACAGGAATATCACACATAGGTATCAAATTTTATACGCTTTTAGTATTTTACCTTTTAGTTAAACCTTTTTCGCATTGATTTAAACCTTTTAAACTTTAATTTAAACCTTTTTAACTTTCATTTAAACCTTTGTTACTTTCAATTAAATCTTTTTTTATACTCATGGCGTAGTTCACTCAAAAACATTCACTTCCGGCACTACGACTGCCGAAATTTTTGTGGAGTTCTTGAGGGTCAGATTTCTGGTGACGAGGGGTTGCTCCTAATACTAGACAACGCTCGAATTCAGCGCTCACACGCCGTTAGGGATTTCATGGCTTCTTCTGCAATGACGATGAAGTTCCTTCCTCCTTATTGGCCAATGCTGAACCCTGTCGAAAAGGCGTTTTCAATGATAAAATATGCAGCAAGAGACATCCTGAGTCGCCGAGAAGAGCACCATCTTCCCCGAGTTATTGCAGCAACTGTTGCTTCTATTACTCTCCGTGATTGTGAAAATTATGTGACAGACATGTCCTTAGTATTACCCAGTGCAGTAAATAGCCAACCTCAGCATTAGACATTGAATGCGTTTTCTCTGAGCTAGTTTCTTGTTAAAGCTTTCATATTGTGTTGTTTTTTTGTGTGTGAATAAAGTTTTCATGCGTTCCATTCCTTCAAAAATTAATTTCCTTCATGAGAATAGGAAATTTTCAATTAAAAAAAAAAAGTTTAATTGAAAGTGAAAAAGGTTTAATTCAAAGTAAAAAGTTTAAATCGATGTGAAGAAGGTTTAACTAAAAGGTAAAATATTATATTATTCAGTAGTCTGAACTGCATATTATTGGATTTTAGGATATGCATAGAGCACTTGAATAGGTTCTCAACCAAAATACCAATTTGGATTGATCAGTTGATCAAATTTGTGTGCCTCCTGAAATTCAATAATCGCTCTATCACCTATGAAACACGCACACTCCAAAGCTTAGTAGAAATTCAAATCATGAATCATTGAATAAAAAACCCCAATGAAAGAATTTGCAGCGTTTTTTTCAAGAGCGATTACAATGGAAAAATATTCTATTTGAAAATTTTAAATTTCGTAAGACGGAGCATGCATATCAGAATGCTTCAACCCGTGGATCGGATATAAACCATTTCAGGAGTTCACTCCAGTATCCACATTCACTACATCACTAGGTTAATGCGATCAAAACAAAAAACAAAAGAAAAATTTCTTGTGTTTGTTTTGATCGCAGTAACCTTGTGATGTAGTGAATGTGGATGCAAACGTTGGCACCATAAATCGGGCCATACATCGGGAATAGTTTGAGCTACGGACCTGGAGAGGGGCTCATTCGATTACTCATGGAAAGTTCTTAAAAAAAAAAAAGTCAAAATTCAGGCCGCCTTGACTTTTTTTGAGGTTTTTAGGGGTTTTACAAAACTTTCACAACCCTTAAAGAGCACTTTAAATTAAGTGAGAGTGCTGGCTAAAGAATTGGGGCGTTGTCGGACCATTATTGATTTTTCCTGAAAATTTCAGATTTTTTGCTCCAGCCGTTTGGGAGAAATCGCTTGTACGGCGTACGGACGGAAAATTTTTTATTGCAGATTCGGATTCTACACTCTTTGAAACGTAAACCATGAAATTTTCAGGGGGGTTAGAATTTTTTTTTCAAGAGCGATAACAATGGTTTATTATTGAATAATAAACCAAAAGGTTTAATTCCATGTGACAAAGGTTTAACTATGGCAAAGTATTATATTATTCAGCAGTCTAAACTGCATACTATCAGCTATCTGATAAATGGTAATCTATGGTCATTTCCTCGAGTGAATTTGACTTTATTCGAAAATTAAGCGTTCAGTTAGTATGACCTGTTGTAAGGTCATAGGTACCATAGGCCAAAAAACTTACTTCATTACTGATGTCGGGACAGATTTGTGATAATTCGGAGTAGGTGCTTTGGTAGACTGTCAAAATCACACTGAAAGATAGTCATGAGAACGTGTTAGGATAAGGGGAAAGGGTGGGGATTAGGTATACTGAACCACAGAAACATGATAGGCGCTGTGGTCGTAGTGACCCGACCTCAGCGCTGGAGGGCTGTTCACCCTAGGAAGACAAAACCGATCCTATCTAGTGATGTAAGAGTGAATGTTACCTAGCACTCCGACACGGTAATTAAACGTCACCACTACGACGTCGCGATCCATAATTTTCGAAGGGCCGAACATGGAGCCGAATCCATACTGGTACCCACCGCCGTGGATGACCACGATGACGTCAAGAAGTTGATCGCCGGATTGTTGAATGGGCAGCTACGAAAAACCAGCACAAAACAAACACTCAATAAAAGCGTATCATAAATCAAAGTATAATCACAACGTATTACAAGTGTATGATAGGAGTTTCTGCTCCAGAGTGGCAATTGAAAAACTATCAAGCTTGCTGTTCAGGTACCCAAAAAATACTTCACTACATGTAAATAATACTAACATTTCTAAAAAACTAGCCATGTTGATTCCTCGCATTCTTAATAAATTGGACAAGTGATTCTAGATAGACTTAGGAACTTGGATTTTCTAAATTTAATTGTCATCAAAAGACAAAAACACATACCTATTCAACGTCCAACTGAGATGAACTCATTTTTTTTGGACGGTCAATTTCTTGAAATGGTCTTACAATCGATGTGAAAAATCCGTCATTTCTCTCATGGACTCCACTTGGAGTCTAGTTGGCTGCATCTTTCATCAATCCCGATCGCTTTTCATGCATAAATGCCAGGGAAAGAATACTGCAATGAACCTTTGAGAAATAATTTGGTACGTTCTTCTAGAGGCTTTGTTTCCGAGTTATTTCATTTAAGAGAATTTTTTCATGTTTCAGATCCCAAGTCACTAAAATGGCCGTAACTCCTTTAAACTACTATCTAAAATGGAACGATACAACTTAGTCTGATGATTAAATTTTGAAAATGTATTAAATAGTAATTTTTCCATGTTTTAACATTAGGATTCCAGCTAGGCTAGTTACCTTGGGTGTGTATATGTTGAGGTACAAACAATCTTCGGAACCTTGGATTCCAGTCGGTTCGGGTGAGTCTGGCGGCCATTGGAACAACTGTTGCATGCACACGGATGGGGTGCGAGTGGCGTTAAGTACCCCAGTCCACGGGTCGCTTGGAACCGATTGCTGGAACATTGTGATCTCAGATTAGCAAAGCACGATTTCATTTAATAATCATACACTCAAAATCACATCACATCACTCTCAAATTGAATGAAAGGTTTTTAAAGAATCAATTAAAAGCAACAAGTCATGGGCTCTTGATTTTCATGTAAGGTGAAGTGGGGCAAGTGCGTTTTAGGGAGAAGGTGCATAGTGGAGCTACCAAAGCCGTCGAATTAGGTTCAATTGCCATCTGTGGGAATTTTGCGGAATTCCAACAGCTTTCCAACAACTGTCTACTAGAGAGCGTTACCACAGAATGTAACGTGATGGGAATGTACCAAACAACCACACGTTGAATCTCCTCATGTACTGAAGATTGCCCGTTATCGTGATAAACCAAAGTGCTCAATCAATAATTTTCCATTCTTCTGTGGTGAGTGTTAACTTTGGTTGATATTCTTCAACTGTAAACCATGAGGATTCGGATAAGTCATGAATTGTGTGATTTCAGCCCACGTTCGCACTTGCCCTTTACTTTTTGCTCCTTTACTTTTTACTTTTGGTCCGATGTCATCTATATTGACCTCAATTTAAAGTAGCAAATAAATCAAGTTGTATACGTTAATTTCGCTACTAGATGAACTTGATGTTTGCGATAAGATACCTTCGTACTAGTTACTTCTGCAAGCCCGCATTTTGATCCAAATTGTAGAGCAAACTCCGGAACTGTGACTCAAGTTAGTTTCTTATTTATTTTTCACATTCTTTTCTGGGGGGGGGGGGGGGGTGGGCTCAAAATGATCAGAGTCTGCCATAGGAAAAAGTTGGGAAGTTCGACCAAGTACGCCCGGGAAGTTTTGGCTAAGGCTACAGAAGAAGTTCATTCTGGCTGAAGCAATTTATATCGAACAGATCAGGTAAACCATATTCCATTAAATACCTTGATCGACCACGTAAAAGGGAGACGAGGAGTAAAATCCAATTCTCACCTCCTCTTAAATGGGGCAATCCACGTGAAAGGGCGAACTCAAAATGTGAAACCTCTTCAAAAATGATCAATTATTTACATGTTGCACCCGTCGGTAACTTGAACCCCATCCCAGAAGTTCAGATCTCTCGCCCACCTGGGGCTGTCACTCGTGCGTTAAAAGTTGACCAAACTAATTAGCCCTTTGGAATGATCAGTGAATTTCAAAGCCCTTCAACTTTTGGTTGAAAATTTGTCTAAAGATTGAATTTGGCCTAAAATTGCCCACTCTTTCTGGTGGTGTGGTTAAAACTGTGTTACTTGACATTTGTGTTTCTGATAAAAAAAAAATCAATTTTTTTATTTTCCAAATTTTTTTGCAATTCAGATCCTATTTACAAAATTGGTCTTGAAATTTCAAATTTTAATTAAGTAAGTTGAATCATATTGAATCTTCAACTCTAATCTCTGAAGCAAATAATCACATGCCAAAACAAACTATGTTAGGACTCTTCGTTCATCACATGTTTGTACACAACGCATACATGCAATATACTGTACTGAGGAAGTTGAGGGCCTATTTTCTCGAGCTGGTTAGTATTTCTGTATTCGTTAGGCTTTAAAGAAACTTGACCACTCACTGAAAAAGTGATGGGAAAATGTGGCTAAAGGATAAAATATCTCTCAAATCTTTGTTAGAGCGTAGCCAGGGGTGCCCCCCCCCCCCCCCCCCCAAACTTAGAACCAGCCCCCCATAAGTTGGTACCCTCTTTCCAAAACAGAAATGTAAAAAATACTCGTATGCACCCCTGATTTTATCTAAAACTAAAAGAAGATTTATGAAGGTATTGAAAACCATGCAGCGTGCCGGTGCCAAAATCACGGACAATATTCGAGCACTGACATTGTCATTTATGCATTTTCAGATAGAAAAACATACCATTTTGAATGTCGTCACGTTAAACAGGGTTTTAATCAATTTTACCAGCCCCCCCCCCCCTCCCCCCCCCCCCCCAAGAATTTCAATGACGCAGTCTGCGTTAACCCCCCCCTGTGGGCACCCCTGGCGTAGCGAAGTCAGAACGTCAATGAGTACAGAGCATAAATTTAACACCGTGAATAACCGAAAAACTCGAAAAGTTAAAACAAAATCGACTACCTAATACAAAGGTTGAAGGACTTGAAAGGGTTCACTGTCACACAGGCTGTCAAAAAGAGCCGGGACCAAAGTTTGAGCGTATTGTTGAGTAATGCATGCTTTACCGAGGCGATATTACAAAGTTATACAAAAGAGCTAACTACTCCCGTAAAGCCTTTAATACCCTCCAAACAATGTGACATTTCCAAGACGGGCTTCAATGAGAAGTCTGGGCTGAGAGACTAAGGAGAGGCTAC
This sequence comes from Creontiades dilutus, assembly GCA_031894815.1. Classification (NCBI taxonomy): domain Eukaryota; kingdom Metazoa; phylum Arthropoda; class Insecta; order Hemiptera; family Miridae; genus Creontiades; species Creontiades dilutus. The sequence continues at coordinate 197,223 of JAVIWC010000853.1, read as the reverse complement.
TTGGACTGAACGTACCCTTGAAGGGATTGCTGAATGCAGACATTTTCAATGGGACACAATGAAGAGTGCTGAGACGATTGAAATTGGCTGTTTTTTTTTAGGAATCCATTTTACATTTGCTAATCAGCAGGTAAGGCAAAGGTTTGAATATTTAGGTCGAAGTTACACGGATACCCATTTCCTTGATGTCCAAGGTGATCGATTGTCAACGCGGTACAGTACATTAAAAATGTCTTTTTTCGGAAAATATATTACTTGGTCTATTCGAATGGAGTTTCAAATAGAAGATAATACTTAACAGAGGCAAAACAACCCTGTTTTTACCGATTATTATTAATTTATTACTAATTGATTAATAATAATAATAGGCTCCCGATTAGGACTTTTTACTGATTTTTTGTTTATGTTTCTCTATTTAGGTTGCTTATTTTGACAGTAACAAAATCAGAAAAAATAGTTCAAAACAGTTTTAGGGGTTATGTATTGAACGTGACAATCGAAAATTGAATTTTTATGAATATTATGCACTCGTTGGAGTTGGAAGAAAACGTAAGAAGCTATTCATATTTGGACAAACTCTATTCATACCATACAGAACTGATGAGAAGAATAAAAGGTGCAAAACAAACGATGAGCTGTTTACTTCCAAGCGCCCGATAAAGTGTACACTTCCTGACATCTAGTTCGACCTGTTTCCTTATTCCTACTCAAGTGATCAAAACAGCTAAATAGGCAGATATAGGCAGCTGAAAATTGAACTGCAAATTCTTCTTTTTGTATAAAACAACCTAAAACTATCCATGGACCAAAGCTCCGTAAAGCTTTTTGGTTTATTATTCAATTATAAACCATTGTAATCGCTCTTGAAGAAAAAAAGTTTAACCCCTCCTGAAAATTTCATGGTTTACGTTTCAAAGGGTGTAAAATCCAAATCTGCAATACAAATTTTTCCGTCCGTCCGCCGTTTGAATTTTCAAATAGAATGTTTTTCCATTGTAATCGCTCTTGAAAAACGCTGCAAATTCCTTCACTGGGTTTTATTATTCAATGATTCATGATTTGAATTTCTACTAAGCTTTGGAGTGTGCGTGTTTCACAGGTGATAGAGCGATTATTGAATTTCAGGAGATATGCATAGAGCACTTAAATCGGTTCTCAACCAAAATACCTATTTGGATTGATCAGTTGATCATATTTGTGTGCCTCCTGAAATTCAATAATCGCTCTATCACATGTGAAACACGCACACTCCAAAGCTTAGTAGAAATTCAAATCACGAATCATTGAATAATAAACCCCAGTGAAAGAATTCGCAGAGTTTTTCCTGTCGCTTTTCGGCGGGGGGTCCCATCGCAAAAACCTTTTCAAGGTTAAAAATCTATAAAAAGTCCTTATCGGTGCTGATCGGTATGATTAAGACCGAAAAAAATGGCTCAAAACCACTGAAAATATGCGTTCTTACATTCAACCTAAATATCATTTTCAGCTGCGTGTTACGTTAATTATCAGTTTTTCAAAACTCGAAATCAGTTAGGTCTCACTTATATAGGTAACATAAAATTCAAAAAACAAATGCAAGTTTGGAAGCGGTTTAAAAATATTGAGTTTTACTGTGCCGTTTCGTACATTTCGTACTTGTTAGTGTGACTCACCTTGAAACGATGGTTTCCAATGGGAGGCTTGGCGAAGGGTACTCCCTCGAACGATTGATATTCTCTGCCGGAACGGGATTTCAGGACCAAACCTTTGAGCCGTCCAAGCGAAGTCGTCACCTCGGGCTGCTCAGCCAACGACGACGCCAAAACGGCCAACAGAGCCGCGAACCAAACGCATCCGGCCATCGTTGGCAGGGGACTGACCCCCGACAGTTTGTACGCTACAGATTGGCTAATATCCCTCTCAGCGGAGTAAACTCGGCGCGATATTCCAACGGTAGATAAGATATTTAGACACCGTACAGTAAATGATAGGTAGAATTATTTCTTTAGATGCCTAAGTGTATTTACATTTCAGTCAAATTCTCATCGAACCTTTTTTACTTTCGCTTCATAATTTTTAGTAAGAAGACTTCGTAGTCGTGTAGCAAAACTTTTCTATAGAAAAGGTTATAGATAACCAGCCCTCAACCTTTGCAACTCTACTCTTCAAGGTGCGTATATTGAAAATACAATGTCCTCCGCGGAGGACCAGCAATTTGCAAAACCTCTTTCAAATCCAGCTTTTGTTCTTTCTATCATAGTAAATATTGCAGCGTTCTTTTGGTGTTTAGTTTTTCTCGCGTAAACATTGCTGTCTGGACAACACCTTTGCAAACTAATTGCAACCTTTAGAACCTTGTATCATATTAGAATAGAAATTCAGTTGGTCTGAATCTCAACAAATACAAGGCAGACCGATGTAACACATTTTTTACAGTTTTTAAATTGTATTGTTGCTGTTTGTTTTTTTGAAGTATATACGTAAATTGGAACTTGATAAATTGTAATTTTTTTTAATGCGTATATTTATTATACATTGTATATTGAACATAACAACTAGTTACATCATACATGTATACAGTAAGTAAATATCAAGTTATTTAGCTTTAACATAATTACGCATTTTTGTTTATTATTCAATAATAAACGATTCTAATCGCTCTTGAAAAAAAATTCTAACCCCCCCTGAAAATTTCATGGTTTACGTTTCAAAATGTGTAGATTCCGAATCTGCAATAACAATTTTTCCGTCCGTCCGCCGTACGTCGTACGCACGATTTCTCGCAAACGGCTTGAGCAAAATATCTGAAATTTTCAGGAAAAATCAAAATTGGTCCGACAACTCCCCAATTCTTAAGCCACCTCTCTCACTTAACTCAAAGTGCCCTTTAAGGGTTGTCAACGTTTTGTAAAATCCCTAAAAACCTCAAAAAAAGTCAAGGCGGCCTAAATTTAGACTCTCCTTGAAGAACCTTCCGTGAGGAATCGAATGGTCCCTTCCCCAGATTCGTAGCTCAAACCATTCCCGATATACGTCCCGATTTATGGTGCCAACATTTGCGTTTTTTTTTGGTTTGTTATTGTTATGTTTTCGTTTTTTTTTTGGTTTGTTATTGTTATGTTTTCAATCGCAGTAACCTAGTGATGTAGTATTATTGTTTCAGGATATGATCAACTGGAGAACAGATTTACGATCTCTCCTAAAAATAATCGAGCCGATACACGGGTTGAAGCATTCTGACAACCATAAAAAAACGCTGCGAATTCTTTCACTGGGGTTTATTACTCAATTGGCTTGCGTTCATGATTCAAATGAATTTATTTTATTATGGGGCGATACTCAACGTTTATAACAAACTTCTTCTGTATAAGACATTGCTAATGCCTATTTAGACAGGCATGAACTAGAGTGATTATCAAACTTTCCACACAATGATGAAACAAAGATATGGGACACTCCTAAATCTTAGTAGAAATTCAAATCATGAACTCTCTTATTCCCCAGTACGTTCTCGATTACGTCCAGATTATGCAATTCTTTTTTAATTCTGAAGTGCCTAGTAGACAGGTAGGATTCTAATGTGACAGTACTGCTGGGGTAGCAGCCCTTGCAGTTTATCTAATAGCCCCTCATGCCAGACCTTGTCGAAAGCTTGTGACATGTCTAGAAACACAGTCAAATGTTTCGTTCTGAATCCAAATGGATAAATTTTCATGAAATAGATATTTGACTTTCAAGGAGTCCACCTATTTTTACAATGTACCATGATGGTAATTCCTCGTATCGCTAAAATAGTTGGACTGCGGACGAAAAACTCTAGTAACAATTAAAATAATTTGTAAAAAAATTGAATGAGCCCACCCTCCTTACGTTCACTCTCAGATGTGAATGTAGACGCGATTGGAAACAGTAAGAATAGCCTAGTATCATGTCAGAGTTGCAAATGACATAATTGTCAAGGAATTTGGATTGCAAGAGTTCCTCTTGAAATCGAGTTCTTCAAGACTTATGATAAATAATTGTAGAGTAGTGAACATGAGTAGGTGTTATCTTTGATATTTTTAATTTCAGTTGTTGTATCCGTTGATAGCACCCTCTAGTGGTGCTATTTAAAAACCAATTGAAATAAAAACGTTAGTAATGGAAGAATTTGAGATGCTGATTTATAATAATGATAAGTTCATTGCGAGGATGTCAAGACCGAAGCCAATTCGTATCTCCATTAAACCGAGAAATTGAAGTCCTACCTAGGTAATGTTTATGATGCTTATACCCTTTGAAAAATATTTGCCATTTCTGTAAAGAAATGGCAAATGTTTTATTATGTGCATTTGTTTGGGAAAACGTGTCACATTACAACACGGACAAAAAGCCTTCTCCCATCTACAGCCTGTGTGTCGCTCGCTCTACGTGCAATTGCCACACTTCCAATCTGTGTTTGACGATGACCGATTGGTGGACTCAGCTGGGATATTCGAGCTTTCAATTCGTCCGAATCAGAGCCCTAATCAAGGTTCCTTTGACAGAACCCAACAGAATCCAGGAGGCTAATGCGAAAAGCGGACTCACGCGCTGTGTACAAAAGAATTGCGTATCTTTCCAGGGAACGACCTAACTTTGACTCTGACTATTTGAGGATTACACGGAAGAGGATGCGCAGCTATTCAAGGCTACACGCATATGTCTGTTTTTAGGTTTCTCGTGACGTCGCTGTCTATAGACATGCTTCAAATAATTGATCCCGCCAAGTGTTCTGCCATGTTTGTTCACTATTCTCGGATTGTTTTTAGTCAAACTATACTTATTCGAAATCTTTCACCCCATATATTCACTAAAATATCTAAATCTTATCTACAATTTGAATGCTGTTTAATTTTCTAGCGATGCACAGAGTCGGTATGACATAAAAATTGATACAACCATAATATTAACAATATCACATGCACCAAATTATATCACAATGCAATAATTATTATTGAACCATGTGATGCGCTCCTGGTTACTGTGTTTATACTCTTTATTGTCAGCCAGTTAATTTTCTGGCTGTTCATATACTTCCTTTTTGCAAAATTTCTGGTTCCTTATAAATGTAGGGCTTTTAGGTAAATACTACATAATTATATGACCTCTCCGATCAAAATACGCCGCAGTTTAGGAGCCTATTGGGAACATACCTGTTTAGATATATTCATTCATTGATAGAGAGAAACAAAGTTTGTGTTTTATATATCAGGATTATCAGGTACTACTGTTCAGTACATCACCTGCATGCTACGTGTGTTCACACTGAATATGTATCAATGAATTATTTGATTCAAATCCCTTCTTCGATGATGATATATTACTAATTAATGATTAATTATTGAATGCAATATCCTGGGAGAACAAGAAGCAAAGATTTTAATAGATATTTTGGCTTCGATTGATTGGTACAATCGATTTCAGACCGCCGATTGTGAAATCGATGACTACCCTATTGTTTTACCGTTATATGTTTTTTCCCTTTTATTGTTCGACCCCCCTTTCACTAACCCGACCAATAGAATTGCATTGTCTCCTTTCACTTTCAATGAAACCACGTGATTGGATGTTTCCCACATCTCTTGACCAATGGTATTGAAGTTCCCTTTGCAGTCACTTCATAACCACTGTTTTCCCGAAGTGCATTCAGTTACTGTTCTGCTACTGAGGATGACCAGTCGAAATTGATTTAACGTTGAAACTCTTTCAAATGTTGTGCGATTAGATCAACTTACATTTTTTGTACAAACTCTGCGTGTTCCTTCATGAGAGACGGTTGTCAATCGCTTTACCAAGCACGTTTACACATTTAGGATGACTTCCATTCAGATTCAGCCGGTGTATTTCATCTTCATTGGGAAGGAGGGCATTGTTGGCGCACCTTCCCATGAAACTATTTCTAACTTTACTTCCAAACTCTCTGTTGATAAGCCATTCACAACTGCCATAATACCATCGGCAACGATATTACATTTGAATCTCTTGATTACTCCATCTGACACATGAATATTGGAAATTGTATACAAGGTAAGTTACGCTATATTTACCTCTACAGGGTGGTGGTACGACAATTAATAATCAAGAGCACTCCAAGATCAGTGAAAAAGGAACACAATTCAGAACCTACATTATAATCTCAAATATCTGCGCATCATCTGCATACCCTCCCATGGTCAATGGTGATGTAATAAAACATGAATGACACTTACAATTTTATTGAAAAATTTTAGAGTAATAAAAAGAAACTACAGTTCGTTGTGAGTAACAGTTTGTTCAGGTTTCAATCTCGGTGGGTCGAGTGGGATGTTCAACGAATCCCAAAATACTCCCGCTGGTTCTTCAGTCTTGAACACGTTTTCCGTCGGGTCTGTGCTTGTAATGTCGAGAAACGTAAATTTGGGAAGTTCCGAATCCACTGTTTTCCAGTCTTCGAGTTGGTTTCTGAGGAAAGACAAATTTATTGGTATAATAACAGCGAAATACAGTGTGAAATTACAATTAGTGCAACAACCATGTTGTTTCTCCCCTAGGAGACTTTGAGGTAATGTAAAATGATTTTTCCCACATCAGTAGCAGGGACGGCTCTGAGGTGAGGCACTTGCCACCATGCCTCACTTGACTAAGTGGAAGAAATTTAAAGAGGAAATAATTTGTGTGAATACTCGGTCAGCATTTCATGAACCTCCCGTCTATTAGCAACTGAGAGGAAACCTTACTGCGCCTATACTTGAATGTGATAGTTATGTAACAATTGTTTCAACTTGTCAGTGTGGCTCAAGATACTCGTCTCTGGAGGAAAACATCGTAAGTTCAAAACCTTCACCCCAACAGAGATTTTGATTTATTATTCAATAATAATACAATGGTTTCGCTCTTGAGAAAAAAATTCTAACCCCCCTGAAAATTTCATGGTTTACGTTTCAAAGGGTGTAGAATCCAAATCTGCAATAAACATTTTTCAGTCCGTCCGCCGAACGCCTTACGCACGATTTCTCCCAAACGGCTGGAGCAAAAAATCCATGTTGGCCTGACAACGCCCCAATTCTTGATCCAGCTCTCTCACTTAATTTAAAGTGCCCTTTAAGGGTTGTCAAAGTTTTGTAAAATCCCTGAAAACCTCAAAAAAAGTCAAGGCGGCCTAAATTTGGACATTTTTGAAGAACTTTCCATGAGGAATTGAATGAGCCCCTCCTCAGGTCCGTAGCTCACACCATTCCCAATGTATGGCCCGATTGATGGTGCCAACATCTGCGTTTTTTTTTTTTTTTTTTTTGGTTTACTATTGTTCATGTTTTCATCGCAGTAACCTAGTGATGTAGTGATGTAGTAATGTGGACACTGGAGTGAACTCCTAAAAGGCTTTGTAGCCGATACACGGGTTGAAGCATTCTGATAACCATAAAAAATAAAAAAACGCTAATTCTTTTACTGGGGTTTATTATTTAGTTGGCTTGCGTTCATGATTTGAATTTCTACTAGCTTTGGAGTGTGCGTGTTTCACTGGTGATAGAGTGATTATTGAATTTCAGGAGGCACACAAATATGATCAACTGAACAATCCAAATAGGTATTTTGGTTGAGAACAGATTTACGTGCTCTATGCATATCTCCTGAAATTCAATAATCGCTCTATCACCTGTGAAACAGGCACACTCCAAAGCTTAGTAGAAATTCAAATCATGAACGCAAGCCAATTGAATAATGAACCCCAGTGAAAGAATTTGAAGCGTTTTCTAATTCAGTATGAATGCTAATAAATCAACAAGAAAAAGTGATCAACTCACAGTGGTTTTTTCTCGATATTTTGGTAGACAACAATCGTCTGTCGATGAATATCGACAACCAACATCGATGTAAAATATTCTGTGCTCCTTTACGTAATATCAATATATTTGAAATATCGATCATCGATTTCCATTCTTGGACAGTTCAGCCAAAGAAAATAGTGTTCACTCAGTAAAGAAACCCATTAATTCAACTACTGAAATTTAGTAAGGGGGAAACATTTAAAACCGCAAGGAAAAATGATGCTTTCGCTTGTTCTCCTCGACCTGTTACTGAACTAAATTGAAGATTGAGATTCAGGTTTATGGCTAGTATGTTAATATGGTATCCATATTGCTACATGGAGGTTGCCATCCACTCTTTATAATATCAACGTAGCGATGGGTGAGGGAACGGATGATCGCTACTGGGCTGGTCTCATTCCAGTCACAGAACTAATTTCAGTCTAAATCTAAGGGAACAACGGAACCCTTGAAATTAAAAAAATAGTTCACTATTGAAAATCCTATACAAAAAATGTTGTTTGTATATATGTATGTATGTATATATTTATCCTTGATGCCCAAGTTGTCAGTGGCAGCGATCACATTCAGCAGACCTGGAGGGCTGAAAACGTAAATATGATAGAAATGACCTGTGGCAAGCGATATCTGAGTTCAAATGACTGGTAACTAATGACATCAAGGTCTTGGGGGCGACCTTGTCATGACGTGAGGCGTGGTGCTGGAATAGGGCCATGGAGCTTCTCAAGTATGGGATCCCAGCAGTAATGCTCAGTAGCACCCCCTCAGCCAATCTTTGAGGCTCTTTTCTAAATTAGGTGGTCGTTTTATAGGGGCATTTCCTTTCATCCTTCCCACCCTCCTCCATCTTCCTCAACTCCTCAAATGCCATTGTCCAGCGTAGGCAGGCTGACGTAATAAAGAACCTACTAAACCAAAAATAATAAATCTGAGAATATGAATAAATCGCTCACTAACCCTTCAATAAAGTTTATCCATATGTCAGTCATTGTTTTTATCATGGGTTGTCGTCTCGAGTCATCCCCGCCATCTACGAATTCTAAACTGTAGACGTAGAAGCTGTCTTCTCCATGAAGAGCACCCGCTGAAAATTATGTGCAGATAATTACTAAAAACAGACAAGATTACATGTGCCTTGTTTGGGTTGCCAAACAGTTTTGGAATGTGCGTTACTCATCGGTCTGAGTAATTTGAATTTCCTATTTTTAAATAAAAGTAAATTCTATCTTGAGAATTTTGGAAACATGCGGATTTTCCTGCGCAGAGTGGTTTGTTTTTTGTTCCTAAGTAGAGAAAAAACTACTTATCGTAGGATAGTGAAGTTTGTGAAGAAGAAGAGATGGAATGGACTAGTAGCCCCTTTTCAGAAGCTGAGTAAATATGCCTGCAATACTCAAGAATACCTCTGGTGCTAAAAAGCTTCAGGTATAATTTACCTGAAAGCTTAATATGCTTAGGCTTAGAAGCTTCCAGAAATAAGTAGGCGGAACTATCCTTTTTCATAACAGGTTGGTATTTGTATTCTTCTAATTTCTACTGCTTTCATTTGCAAATAAAAACCCATATGATAAAATTGCTGCATGCTATCATAACAATTGTATTATATTCGTACAACTTTATGCTTCCATATTTCAAAATTACTTTTCCGTTTAATCTGGTTTTCAAGTGTCGTTGTATTTTCTCTAGTTCGCTTCAGTAGCATAATTTATCGCTCGTCTCTTTCGAAAATACAAATTGAAGGCTGTTTTTTCGAATAAGACACTGTAGCATGGCTTCCATTATCATTTACTCTATCCTATACAATTATCTAATTTCCCATTTTAAATCGTGGTAAGCAGGTACGTGTGAAAGAACGAAATAATATCATAGGAGATTGAACGTATGAAAAGATATGGCAACGATAGTCGTTATTGCTTACCTGTGTAATTAATTTTTTCAAACATATCGTCAAAGATCTTCATTTCCCCTTTTGGATGGTTGTAGTTGAACCTGTACAAATACACGGGCGACTTCTGGTTTGCAGCGTGAAGAAGGCACGATTTTTGGATTCCATCGTCGAAAATTCGCTCACCGATCAACTGACAACAAACGAATGATTAACTGGCACCTAAAATGATGAGATCAGAAGGCTATCTCTAATGAACATAACCTGATTTGTACCATTGGTGATTCTTGTGGTCATCTGAAAATATGCACCAAGTCGAAATCACGGCATTCAGCGAAATTTTGCTGAACCAGGACCAATTTGAGAAAATCGGAGATGTGGTTGGGGGGAAACTACATTTAACATATGCAAAAATATTTCTAGCAAATTTTTAGAAGAACCTGAATTACACACTCATCACTTGCATTTCAGTTTTTTTTTCACTTTTCTGGGGATGAACTTTTTTTTTCTTCTACTAAATCGCCAATTTCAACTAATATTTCAAGTTTTTCTTTGTTCTGAAAAGCTTTGGTTTCGTGATTACCGGCCTGTGCATGTCTGTCTGCCCGAATGTCCGCAGATCCTTGTAACAAGGATAGTTCCTACAGTTTTCATTTGATTTTGATGAAATTTTCTGGGAACGTGGGGCGTAGGCTAGAAATAGTTCTCTATAAGTTTCATCGCTCAGAACTCAACAGGTCAGCTCGCACATTCGCAAACGTAAAATCAACCGAGCATCATTTCATCAGGTTCTGCCGGTCTGATCAAGCTCAATTTTTCAAGGTAGTCGCACAAAAACCATCTGATAATCTCATATCAATTTCCAAGTAATCGTACCGTCATTCTATCCGTTGTGTAATTAACGAGACATACCGCCCAATACACGTTGACTAACCCAGGAGTCTCAAAACTACGGAACGCGGAAGGATTTGGTCCAATGGAAAACATTAGGCTACCGCCAGAACAGAAAGAAAAGTCAGCCATGTGACCCAGAGAAGTGGACATTTTTATGATTGACAGGGCAAGGTTTCTTTTAACTTTCGAAGTTTCAAATATGGTACCAAGAATGATGATGACTAATAAAAGAATACATGAATAACAACGTTCCCTACTGTTTTTATTTGAAATGGGTTCCACAATTCTTCAACCTGACTGTGTGGAATCTTTCACGAATGACCATTTCTTGTTGATCTTACCACTCATCTCAACACATTATATTTGAAAATGCAGGGCAAGAGTTCTTTTGTGAACAACATGTTTCAACACTCAAAATCTTTCAGATTAATACTTGTGCTTTTCGAAAAAACCTTTAGATCATTTCGAAACGTTCAAAAAAATTTTCTCTGAAACAAGTCAGCCTTTTCCCTCTCATTATGCAGGGCAAATTATTGCAAAACCGCTTAGCAGACTTCGACTAGGAGTGCTTAAAAACCATGTTTTCCAGTGTCCAACATTTCCATTCCCGAAAATTCAATTGTTAATATTTTTATTGAACAACAAAAAAGCAATTATGGAGTTAAAAAAAAAAAAAAAATACAATCAATAAAAACTAATTTGTTGTACCTTTATTAGGCCCAATTTTGAATTGATCAAACTCGTCGCATATTGGGCAAGAGAAGATTTGAAGATGAATGTATCGTGCAAGTTAGTTCTCTATGACTTGCAGGATGCACTGATAAGTTTGAGCACTGATAAGGTAGGAAGAACGTATTGAAACATCATAATAATATAATACATGTTATACAGGCCTTAAATACCTAACAACCTTCATAGGTTTTTTGATAGCAGAGTTACTCATGTGCCATTCTTCTTAACAAACCAACCTACTGTGGTCCTCTCGGTATGATCTTTCATGTAGCATGTATTCAAGTTTGGAAGCTCAAGGGCAAGGATATGCAATGACCCGCACGACCTCCCGGTCTTGAAGGAGGGGTTGCTTTGTGCGCCGTGTATTATCAACCCCAATCTTACTTGGCCGTAGCATTGAGTGTCGCAATGTTGGTAATTTGTTGTTTCTGACCAAATTCAGTTTTAGTAAAATGTTTGTGTACTCAACAATCTTATCCAGTTGTAGGACAATGGTAAGATATAGGGGTTTAAATCGAGTTCATATATAGAGTTAGAGTTTAAATAAGATTGTTAAGATATAAACCAAAAAATAAGCATTTAAAAATGAATGAAAACGTCCGTTTGTGAACAGCCGCATTCCTAAGATGTCCAGCCAAAGTCAGGATAATCGAAAAGCCGAGAGACGGCAATTGTTTGAGTTCATTTACGATTCATTGCGATGAGTTGCTTTCAGTTGAGTAGAGATACCACAAGTGATTGTGTTGACACGATTTTTGTGTACGGTTTTGCCAATGGTAATGCTTCTGAAGCAGCAAGGGAGTCACACTCTTCCTGTGTACAACTCACACCCTTGCGAACACGTCGGATAGTATGAGGACAAAATATTGGTAGATAATATTGTTTATAACATAACTGCCTCCTTGCCGCATCCTGATGACTTCATAAGAATTCATTTCCGAAAAAGAAGAAGTATAAACTTTTAACACACCGATAGCATTCTAATCTTTTTTTAAGAATAAATAACCATCAAAATGTGAAATTCAGGACGCCGGTGTTGCTCGGCTGACAGGGTGGACCTCTTCAAAAGCGCCGGGTTGAATGGGTTAAACAGTTGCGAGGTCTTTTAAACACATTCCCTAACGTTTTGTTGTAATTTCTTCAACTGTTTATTTTCACCAAAATGTAAAAACTCCCCACTCCTATCCAGAAATAGTCCTGACTAGATTTTCATGATTTTGTTGACTTCTGCTTTACATAGCTTAATTCATAGAACTCATTGGTTGTTATTATACTCCATCAATATATTCTCACTTTAGCTAATCCTTTGAGGTTGTCTTTGAGTTTTGCGTCTCCCAAAAATCGTTTTCTCAGCGACTGGCAAACCTTTTCTTCTTCCTTAGGTTCAAGAAGACCGTCGAAATTCCCCGTTTTAGGGATCCTTTGGTTCCACGCGTCATCGTACGCTTGAGCGTTTTCTGCATCCAACAATGGCACTGCAAAGGAACGTGAAGAGGAATACATAAATAGTCAGATAGATATATTACGATCTAAAATAAATCCAAATTGAATGTGGCACCCGCTCTTATTATGATTATATGGATCATTGAAATGTGCTTTTATAATTGATTTTGAAGAAAAGAGAATAACTTGAGGAGAGTCTGATACTCCAAAGCAGTTGTTTAAAAACGGAAGCAAAATGTTCAGTGGATTTAATACAAAATTTGTATGGATTCCCTAAATCTAGTTAAACAACATTAATAATAATAATAACAAATGCAAATACAAATACAAATTAAAACAATAATAATAATACACGTCCCACATATTTCTTCATTTGAGCTCCTCCAATTGTTATACTAAAAAAAATTTTGGAATAAATAGACAATTAATCGTCATAACTTTGTAATCTGAAAAATTGAAGGATGCAATATTTAATAAATAAAATTGGGATCTTGGAAACGTCCAAAATTTGTATATTGTTAGTTGTTGATAAATTCTATTGCAAAGAATCGAATGAGTTGTTCGTTCGAAAATGTTTATTCGTTTACTCCTTGGGCAAGAAAAATCAATTTTAATATCATTATAGTACATTTTAGTTTTACGCCTAACTGTTATTGTACTCTTCTCATTGCAATGAGAAAACTATTTCTCCTGTTTTTATGTCTAATTCTAAAGAACTCCTGAGAGTCGGGTGGGTTTCTGTCCCTGGATGGTACTGCTTAAATAATGCCTGCTGTGTATCCTTTCTCCACAATCATTGAGATAATCATGATTGATCTATTTAAAAAAAATCAATTCTGTATATTACGATATAAAAATTAATTACCTGTTAAAAATGTGGCGCCTTCGTCAATAGCGTATGAGAAAAGAACTGGGACGTCGCTGCCAGCCTTCGACTTGATCAAGTCGATAGGATGCTGATCCCAGAAAGCGTTTGGGCCTGGAGGTTCGATCACAGGTGAAAATGGGAACATGATATCTTGGCCTTTCTACAAACAGATTGAAATCAGGATAGTTAAGCAAAGGACAAATCCAATAGACCCACATTGTATTTAATTATTCCTAGCCTCATGTTATTAGGTAGTTACGCTCGAACCTCTGAAGGAGTAACATCGTGCAGTATCATTGAAAAACAACCCGCGAGTTTAGTGTTTGCAAAAAGAAAGCGGAGGTCATACCATTAGGGAAACTATATTTCTAATTTCTTGTATTCTATATTCATGTTACGTATCAGATATATTCTATAATTTCATTCATTCATTCATGGAGTGACGATCGCGCAAATTATTGCGCAATATCAACGGGCAGCGGTTGCAAAATATCAACAGATCGCTGCCCGGGACCCGAAATTCAACCATACTCAGGTGAGTTGTTTTCAATTATCAAAACCCTGTGCGGGGACTTATCCAATTTAAATGGACACGTCATTTCTGCACTAGATAGAGTCAAAGAGCTTGCATCTGAGTACTCCGCTTTGTAAGGAGCTGTGAAGACCATACGGGCTGGCGAAAAACTGAGGAAGAAGAACTGGAAAGAGAAACCAACTGGATACTGAAAAAAATCCTTAAAAAAAACGGAAGGGTAACAAGTCACCTGAGAACGTGCGTACAAGCCTTCCTATCATGTCCAAAGAGAAAAAAAAACAGCCCCCAAAACACAAGAAAATAAGGTGCATCCCCCCTCCCATATACGTTACCGGTATCACAGACATCACATAATTAAGCCCAATTATTAAATCTGTAACGAAATCAGAGTGGAAATTAACTGCTCTCAACAACAACGTGTGGAAAATTAATGTTCAAGATGGGGAAGGTTATCGTGACGTGACCCGAAAACTTAATGAGGAAAATCTTCAGTGGTACACGTACGAAAATAAACATGATCGCCCTATTGAAGTGGTAGCTCGTTGATTACATTATGCTTGCCCACTCCGAGACATCAAAGCGGGTCTTAAAAATGTGGATTTCAAAATTATAGATGCAGTAAACCTAATTAAAAAAGAAAAACAACTAAGAAGATGAGCAAAATACTCCAGCTACTGTTTTGAAGAAACTTCCTCTTTACATGCTCACATTTGATGAGAAAGACGATATCCAAAAAATTTATGAAATCAACCATATTATGAATCTGGAGGTTAAAATTGAGCCCCTGAAAAAGACCTCTACACTAATTCCACAGTGTAAATGTGCCAATATTTTAACCACACTCAAAGATACTGCCGAATGAAACCCAGATGTGTCAAGTGTGCTGGTAAGCACAATGCAAATGAATGCCCAAAAAAGCAGAGAGTCCCCTCCCAAGTGCATTAATTGCAAGGGTGATCACCCAGCACACTATCGAGGGTGTGAGGTAGCCAAGGAACTACAAAGGATTCGCGTTAAAAGGGATAAGCCAGCTAGAAAAGAAAAACCCATTGCAACCGGTAAAAGAGAGAGCATACCAAACTCAAGTTATATAATGCCAAAAATGGTGCTGAGAGAGAGAGAGAGTCTCCTACGCGCAAATAGCAAAAAATACTAACAATAATAAAGATATCACAAAAACCAAACTATCTACCGAAGAAATACCCCAGTACTGGAAAGACTAGAGGACCAAAGTAAAAAAAAAAATCAAATCCTATTTAATAAGCTTGATATAATAGAGTTACAACTTTCAAGAAGAAGGAAAAAAAAAGGTCATAGCACACTCCGCATAGCTACGTGGAATGCCAATGGGCCTAGCTCGAAAAACCAAAGAACTAGAAATCTTTCTAAATCAAGAAAGAATTGCTAGTATCAAAGGTTATAACATTTATCGATCTATTCATCCCGCTGATCGCGCCCGCGGAGGGTCGGCCATATACATAATAATATTAAACATTCAGAACAGCTGAAAATAGAAACCAAGTCTGCAAAGATGCAAGTCTGCACAATTAATTGTAAAAACCAAAAGCAAGGCCCTTAACCTGGTTGCAATATACTGTCCCCCTAGATATTCCCAGAAGAAAGAAGACTACGTGAACCTTGGGTTATAAACCCTGTATAGTTTTTATTAATCCGTAATTTTCATAATGGGATCGGATAGAATTTAGCTGTTTAAATAGCTTTAGAGTGTTAACAATTCACCTACGTACTTGAAAGTTTTCATTATAGAACTCAATTTTCAGGTGTTAAGAAATTATTTATTGCGGTTATCACGAGTGGATTTCATTATTTTCGAAATATATTATAGTGTCATTGAAGAGTACATAATCTGAGAAAAGGGCTCCGAAAGAGAGTAGCAGTAAATAAATATACCACGAAAACTGGAAGGATCATCAGCGGCAATGTAGAAGGTACAAAATGAGACGATTCCGAACTACCACTGAGGGCCGGTTTCACCAACAACCCCTAACCAAAGTTATAGTTCGAAATTGTTTCACGGAACTAAAGACTTGAGAGTTGATTTAAAACGAACGAGTTTCACCTATGTAGTCAACAGTAATACGCTAACAATAATAATTGATTTCAATCCAATACCGTCAATAATTTAACAGCAGCAACAATCTGCTCAGCGGTACGTTCTCGGAGGCATCTTAATGTGACAGTAGTGTCGTTGATTGGGCATCCCACTGATTCAGCAATGAAGAGACCCTGTTTCCTTGCGTTTCTTTGGATGGCCCAGGGATTCAAAGCTGACCCGCTGTTGGAAATCGCTTTTTGGAACAATCCTGTAACATAATACATATGATTATTGATGGCAAACTAATTAAGGTTGGGGTCTAGAATGTTACGTGGTTCGCCAGCGTTCTGTATTCACTTCACCATAGACCTGCACCTTGATAATTCATCATATATTTACCTATTGAAGGAACACCTTTCCACAGTTTTGGCTAAACGATTCCGAGTTTAGTTCCACAATGTGTAGTAACGTTGACACCGCTAAAATACATAATTAAAAGGTGCCGTATCCTTCTCAATGCCACATGTGCTTCCCTCGAAATGAAGAGGGAACAGAATAATATTGTCATTCGATTTGAAAAAATGTTTCTATCGATTCGGAAAATATTTTATTTAATTGGGAAAATGTACATTTTCATTTGGAAGAGCTATAGAAAACGGGCGCAACGGCGGATTGAAAGAGAACTTTGTTTCGGTGGGTTGGCTCTAAGAATGAAACATTGGAGTCAGTGTGATTCTCCTTGAAGCGACTGACGGCGTCGGAAATTATTTTACGATTTATATTACAATGGATATAAGGTTTACCAAAAAATGAAGTTGATCGTAGCGAATTCTCCTATCCATTAACACGAACATCAGACAACCAAAAACCGATTGTCATCATCATTATGAGAGTAGCAGAATGCATGGTTCGCTCTTTATTCCCAACTAACTTTAATCGTGAGAAAATTCATTTGATGGAATGAGGTCGAGGAATAAAAATGGCAAGAAAGTTTTCTGGAAATAAGCCGTCTAATATAGATGTTCAAGTTGCCATCTGGCGTTGGCATTGGGATATTCAACCCACAAACCCATGAAACATTCTCGGAAAAAGTACCCTCCCCTTCCCAAATCTGCAGCGCTGAGCTGTTTTTCCATAATTATTGGAATTCACATAGGAATTAACATTGAGACTCTAAGATTACAGGTGATACTGGCACACTCAAAAGCCGCCTGCTTGGCGCTTGACTACATTCATCGAAGGACAAGCAAGAAGTATCTGCCCTACCACATTGCCCAATCCCTCCGAACATATCAGGGCAGAGTAGTAATTCAATGGATTCCTTGACATGTGGCAGTGAGAGGAAATGATATTGCGGATGCGGCGACCAAATATGGAACTACATTTACACCACTAGCGATACGTCGGTCCACCTTCCAGATGCCCTACGCTTGACAAATTACGAAATGTTCAAGGAATGGCAAACAATCTATAAGAGTGAGTCGCTAGATAAGCATTACAATCACTTCAGAATCCAGCCAAAGATAACGGTAACACCGTGGTTCTCGGGAAATCCGTTCTCAAGAAAGCAAATTGCGCAGTGGATCCGTATGAGAACAGGACACGGTATTGCCTGCACATGATCTGAGTTTTTTTTAACCCATACTGCGACCACTTTGAGATACCGAAAGACGTAGAGCTGATTGGCATGCCCGTTCTATGACGAAAAAGAAGGGAATGGAGGACGTCAGTCAAAGAAGGTTTTATGGATTTTTGAAATATGCAACAAATAGTAGACTGAAATCGCTACTTAACATGAAAGAACAAGCAGGAATCACATTTTAATTTAATTTAACCCAATGTTGTACATAATACTACTTATTTTATAACTTGATCTATATTTTTGTGATAATTATTTTGACGAACTAATGCAATGAAGAAGCAAAAGTTATTGTATATATTTATAATGCTACATCGGTTAAGCACATACCCATTGTCTATTTAAAAAAAAGGAAATTTTTCTGGAACTCAAGTGAAAGATATTAGTTATGGGGGAACCTTTGCAGATTGGAGAGATCAACAGAGAGTCGACGCTGGAGCCTCCCGCGGACACGCCGTTAATCGTCACTTTGTTGGGGTCGCCACCGAAGGCCGCAATGTGAGATTGGACCCAACGAAGGGCCAAGGCTTGATCCTTCAACCCGTTGTTTCCGGGCACCACTGAATCTTCGAAACTGAGGAAACCTGAAACACGGCAGACAGCTTGTTTGAAGTCCACATACTCGTACAACGGTGAAACGATGGTAGTCACTTATTGTTAGTAGGATATTTGAATGAATGAAATGCTATTATTCAGAAATGACAATACAAAGAACACGATAATTTCTAAACATACTAATAAGTAATGGATGGGATACAACGACCTTCTTATGTATGGTTTTTGCATAATCGCACTTATAAACATAGTTATCAACAATTATGAATGTTTTTCTGAACTAGATCCAATTCTTAATCGAACAGAAAACGAGCAAAAATTGTCTGGGGGTTTTAGTAGGTGTGAGGATCTCTTGAAAGAATCGGCTACCACTCCCCCCTCCCCCTAACCATCAAAACAAGAAACGTTTATTACACAAGAAAAGTGAAAAAACGGTTTATTACGATTACCCCACTAATTAGTATCAAAAAAGACACTAAACCAATAAAATCTAATGAAAATAGTGAAGAAATATCGATCATTTACGTTAACAATAAGACTGAGACCACTGTTTCCCCAAGGGTGACTGCATTTTCAAGTATTGTGTTCACCATATTGACATTTTTAAATGTAGCGATAATTCGGTGAGCTTCAAGATTTTTAGGGCTGAACAACTTCACATTCAAGAGGTTTGATTTTACGATACCTTCATCAATTTTTAAACATTATTAATATACTTTTTTGTGTAATACCACTATCCCGACATCCTGATGTTTATAATTGTGTGAGTAGGAAGACAAATCGCAGACTCCTTTTTATGTTTTTGTATAAAGGTTTCGGGGAAAACTGTAGCCCCTCAAACTTTGATTCGTACTTTATCAATAAGCTCGCTTCTTACCCTATTCCATATAAATCATGCCAGGCAAATGCTGTTACGATTAATGCGATATCATTCATTAAAGATTCCCATATTATGCTCATTCAAGGCGGGTCAAAACAACTTTACGGAATTGTATATAGCTATTAGCACACTACTGGTGGGATGTCATCCTCGGGGTTGAATTGTCGTCTGCCATCAAAATTAATTAGAAGACAATTATAATTTTCGGCCATGAAGATGGAGCATCATGGCAGCTTTTTTCAATATTGAAATTCTCGCCAAAATACGAGAGAAAACACGAAAGAGAAAATGCGCACCAAAAAAGAAGCACAATAAACCTGATGTAGATAATACTCCGAAATGTGTTTGGTTATTTATGAAATAGAACTGGCGACCTCAGAAAGATGGCTAATGTTGTAATTGCAGAAAAAGTCTGAGAGAAACGCACATAGATATTCAACATAAAACTGTATCAGCCTACAGCTCTGCTATGATCTCTGACACAGCAGGTGGTAAGCGTATGGTGATTTGGAAGTTGGAGCTATGTAGAGCAAAGTCTACAACACCATCAGGTCCGTCCATAGTCTATCAACTTTTAGTAAAATGCCTTCCGAGGTTTGTACCAAGCCTTTTTCAGCTAAGATCCTTTATTATTAACTTATGTAGTAATTGATTCTTACCAAGTATTCCGACACGGTAATTGAAAGTCACCAATACGACATCTCGATCCATGATGTACTTAGGGCCGTACATTTTCCCCCAACCATATTGATACCCGCCGCCGTGAATGGCCACGATGACGTTGAGAAGTTTGCCATTCGATTGTTGAGTAGCCACCTGTAAATCACAACCATACAACATCCAAAAGTAAATCGTCTATTATCAGAGTTAATGTTATACATTATTATTTCCACAGGCAAAATTTGTGGTAAAGGAATACATGTGTTATTTAAATAAGGGTTCATTCTACACAATACAGTGGACCAATGCAAATTTGATTCAAGTTGGTACCGTGGTTGAAGTAGCCAATGACAAGCTGGAAAGCTATCGGCCAATCAGGTTGATTCGACCGGGTTGAATTCCACTTAACCCGACCTCATTGGCTAGAACAACAGTTGACGACCGATGTTTTTTCGTAGGCAGTATGGAAATCTTGAACGAAACTAAAGTGGTCTAAATGACAGCTATTCACGATGGAAATTCGCCTGAGAATGAGCTTACACTTACATTAGGCCAAGTCCATCAGAGTTGGATGCTCTTTTTCTGTAGGATATCTTCAACATATTATGCAGCCGTACGGTGATGTTGTTCCCTATCAATTAATTTGGCCACTTACGGTCCAAAAATACGCCCTCTGACTGAGTTTGAACTTGTGCCTTTACAACTAAAGGAAAACTTTTCCATTAACACTTCAACAGATTGAGCTGAGGCTGATTATATCAAACCTCTTCGACTGTGGGTTACCTCCTTGAACTGTAACGTTTCCTTGGAGCCAAACACCATCGGTCTGTACCGGTCTTCTTTCGAATCTCAATACCATCAGAAAAGAAACTGTTCAACAGAACAAGTCAGCTTCGAGTTACAACCAGTAAATAGTTAGAAAGGAAGCTGAAAGAATTTGTTCGCCAGGAAACGTGATGTTGAAGGAAATGTTTTTCGCAATAAGATGGATTTAATTAATTATTGTTTCGTTTTATTTCGAGTCTTACTGCCTGCGCCAACTGTTATGGTCTGAATCAAAGACATTGATTCAGACTGAATACAAACCCGGATCCTCACTAATAAGAGGCCGATGTAATCGAACCTCTTCGATTGTGGGTTATCTCCTTGAACACGACACATCTCCTGTATCACGCACTAAGGTGACATTTCAGATCAATCTGTACCGGTCTTCTTTCAGTATCTCGGTACCATCACACAAAGAAACTGTCGAACAGATCACAGTAAGCTTAGCTTACAACCAGGTCATTTGTTAGAAACCGTAAAGGTATCCAACAGTTTGTTCTAAACAGGTATCTCAGGGCAATTTGAAAATAAATGGTCATCGCAGCTATCTCAGCTGGGTTGGGTGGTTACAGTCTAACAAATCCTATTCTATGTGATCCATATAGTTTCAAAATCAAATTGCATCCTGGGCGAATAGTGGATAAATTATCCCCACTACCCATTAAGCTGCTCAGGGTCACTTAGCACGTTGTAATTCTATTAAATGTGTTGTAGAGAGGCTCACTGTCAAATTTCTGCATCGAAAGTTACAACTCAGGAAGCGTTACAGGTGGCTCAAGGGGTGGTTACAGCCTCGCATGCGATAGTCTTGCTTTGAGATTCCAAGGGCCACGGTTTCAAATTTCAATTTCTTAGGTTGGTAAAAAAGTAAATAAATACCCTCAAAACTCACTCATGGAGGATCCACACGTTATACTCTAATTCCAAGTAGAATTCAGAGATTTCCAGAGAGAGTAATCAGGAGAAACATAATCAGAGACCATTCAACAAAATAGGCTAGTTCGGCAAGTTGTCCTTACTTCTATTTTGCCTGAACGTGAAACGTCAAATTTTCAATCACGGGCAAGAAAACGTTGCAATTCTTTCGTAAAGCGGTATTTTTTCAAAACAAATTTTTGACTGGGTCAATGTACATGAAGTTTTTGTTGAAATTGACCAGGCCAGCTTACTACTGTAACCCTCTATTTTGATTTGTGCAATATTGTGATTAGAAATTTAAAAGCCGGTCATAAGGAGGTCCCTATAACACATGCGTTGCTTACCATATGTTTAATTTAGTATTGATCAGGAAAATATATATTGAAGACACCCTTCAACTAAATACCTTTGGTACGTAGACATTCAAGTACAAGCAATCTTCAGAGCCTTGTGTATCAGTGAACGCTGGAGTCCCTGGCGGCCATTCCAACGACTGCTGCAGGCAGAAGGGCGGTGCTCTTGTGGCGTTCAGAACTCCGGTCCACGGCCCACTGGGAACCGCTTGCTGGAAAATGTCGATTTACGTCATCATATCAATATCTAAATTATATATCTTTTGATTTTGTTTTCCTGAGTTTTTTTTTTTAATTATTATTTTTATTTAGCATAATGTTTACAAATACAACCATGTGGTTGATTGACAATCAAAATGTTACAATACTAAATTGAGCTAAAAACTGAAATTACATTCTTCTGTAAACTTGAATAAATCATAATGTCCACCAAAATGTCAGCACCGCCAACCTAACCTCCCCTGCGGCGGGAAGACTGCGGGGAAAGGGATTTCCCCCCGGGCGGAAACTCACCCGAGGTCCTGCATTCGCCGAGCCCCTGAAGCCGTGCTCCTATTCCGGCGCCCTGCATCCCTGCTCCTCTTCTGTCTTGTAACAGCGTTTTGGGTGGAGAGCTCGTAAAGTCCCTGGACGCAGCACCTAAAACGGGAGAAGCACAGGCCCGGGGGCGAAGCCGCTGAGCGCTCCCTATCTTGCCCATATACCTACTCTGAACTAGATGCAAATAGATCAATGGAAACGTGCAGGAGGTGTGCAAGGATTACGAACGAGGGGCTTCGGTAAAACTCGAAACAACGATAGTCCGGTGGCTGTTTGAACTGTTGTATTAGGGGAAATGTGCTACAGATTGGCCTATGGAGTTGACGCCCGTCCTGGGCCCCCTATGGCCTCGTTCCTAGGATCTAGGAGGCAGAAATGCGAAACTCTGATAAAACTCTGGTGTGAAATAGGAGAGGGACAACACAGTACCTTGATGTATGGGGTCCACAGCGGAGAGGCGGCGCACAGTGGTTGAAACGCGGAAAAAACCTCAATTTTCCAACCTATTCTTCAGTAATAGACACATTGTAGTTTGTTCCCTAACAGTTTCATTTACGTCTGTCTGCGTCTGCGGTCACCGCGACGTTTTTGTCTATAAAAGTACCAGATATTTCAAACCTATCGGTGCAGGTCTCTACGCCCGAAGGCTCAATAATCACGAGACAATCGGAGGGACCGTTAAATGGAGCAAGGTATAGAGAAATGTTATTATTCACGCAGATGCACCATGTATGACCTCATTCAGTCAGTTTCGCAATTGCAAGCCTTCCTGATTGTTCGGGAGGGAACAATGACGACAGAAATAAGGTTAAGTATAAACAGCTGAGTGAAGTTTTTTTTTTAGCAGTGGTGATTTTGAAGCCCTTTTGACAACTAACGACCAATCTCGGCAAGATCATCAAGTGGCTGAGGTAATACAGGGATTATAAAAGCGTTTTCTCCCACATTCAAAGCAAAGATACCAAGCTGCTGATCGAAATAAGAGAAGGTTTTTCCAAAAGTACGATGACTGGCTGATGGGTGAGTTTGTTTTCAAAGTTTCGACACCGCTTCTTCTAAAGAACTGAATAGAGAAGGAAGACCGGGAAAAGCATTTGAAGATTGTTCCGATCGGGCTCAAAGATATAAGATACAAGTGGAATTTGCTGCACGAACACTTCAGGAATTCGTCAGGATGATGTTCTGTTTCATTAACACAGCAAAAATTGCTCGGTCATGCAGTTTTTTAAAAAATTGTACAACTCGGAGGTCTGGAATCCGTCAAAATCACTGAAATAATAATCATTACAAAAAAAAAAAAAAAAAACTTGCACGCCGATAATTGAGTTAAGAACAACAGAAATGTGGTTTTTGATATTTGAGATACTTTTTTGAAAATTACGCTCACTGATCAGGCTGTATCAGGCTGAACCTAGATCCAAGCGACTCAGCACACAAGAAAGTATGTTTAATGACACCGAACTTGCTAATTTAAAAAACTACCCTATTTTTATGCGTTTTTTACACTTTTTTTAAATTTAGCACACTGGATGGCAGTCGATCGGACTGAAAATGGTCTCATTTGACTCAGCACCCGAAAAACCATGTTCCACAACACCCCACATGCCCACCTTGCCAAAAAATGAATTGTAGGGCATTTTTTAACCGTTAAATTGTAAATTGTAAACTATTGGAAAAATTGTTAAATTGTAAATTTGGACCACGAATTCAAGGTAATTGTATACGGCCATAAAATATGGTTGAGCATTTCGTCAATTGTTCAAATGAAAACAGCGTTTCCTCTTTACTGAGTGGTCAAGAAGTCATAAAGCCGACCACTCAGTATAAAGAAAACGTTGTGTATATTTATATGTATAACAGTTATCGAAAATTCACTTTAGGTAACTTCGTCTTCACCCCAAAAAAATTAAGCAATCAAGAAGAAATGATGAATTCGTTGGTCAACAATTTTTGGACATACGAAATTGATAAAATTTCTAAAAATGTACTTTCCAAGAAAATTTACAAAAAACGGAAAAAAAATCGGTGAATTTATCTTATTTTTAGCAGAATATTGCTTAAAAAAGTTGGTCATTTAATTTTTGAAGCTCAAACTTAAGGTACAAATTGTACTGAAATTTCATTGAAATGTGATTTAAATTTGATAACATACGTCGTATAGGAAAAATTCTAAAAACAACAACTCTTGATTTGATTAGGCAAATATTGTTTAGAACAAGTGTTTTCGCAATTTAATTTAAAGTTAGCATTCTCTTCCAACACAAAGTGGTCCAATTTTAACTTAATGTAACATTAATGTAATACAACAATATTAGAAATAACGATAATACGGATCATGGTGTATGACTGGAACTTGAATATTCACCTTGAAACGATGTTTCCCGGCAGGCGGTTTCGCGAATGGGATCCCCTCGAAAGAGTGATATTCTCTACCGGAATATGATTTCAGGACCAAACCTTTCAATTTCCCTAGCGTTGTCGTCACTTCAGGTTGTTGCCCGAGCGTCGACGCGAGCCCGGCGATCACCGCCGCCAACACTACGTACCTGCTCATAGTTGCTAGAAGACTGACCCTCCCGAGCTGGGAATTTCGGCCTTATAAATGAGTCCACCACTCAGACAATCTCGAGAGATCGTTTGTTATCTGCAGCCACTTCTGGAGAGTAATCAACCTATTGTCGGACGCAAGTTGAGAATTTATATTTATATAAACCTAATAAAAGTGACTGGCAATTTTATGAAGTGGCCGAATAACAACGTTTTCTCAAGAATGTTGTTGATGAAGGTGATAATCCCAACGAGGAAAATACGGCTTAGATGTTGGTTAGACATACTAAACATATTGGTAAGTAAAGTATTTCGGGAACGTACATGTCCGGTTTTTGTATGATAACACTTGAAATACGTGTAACATTTTTTAAAAATTAGACAAAATTTTCAATTGAAAAAGAGAGAGCGAAAATCGGTTGGAAAATCTAGTAGGTTTGAGCAGCGCTTCAATAGATCGGCCATTACCCCCACTATCCCCCTTTCCGACGTCAATTTCAAAATTTCTGAGGTATTTGTAAAAAAGAGGTTTGCTTAAACCAAATGTGATCGTACTAAAAATATATATACATGATGTCCCATGAGTTGTTCACCCTCCTCCTAAAATCGTCAAAATGGGAGTAAACAAAAAACCTTTTCGAAGGATCTCAAATTTCATTTTTGCGCACTCCGCGCAACTGCGCAACAATGTGCAATTCACACTAACTTTCTCATTTTGAATGAGAACACCCATTTTTTATTGCAGATTCGAATTTTACCCAACATGAAAATTGATGTTTTGATTGCGCGTACCAGTTCAGTGAGCAAAGTTTTGAATAAAATTAAATAGTGGATGATGAAAGCTTGCCACATATTATTGTAGATTCCGTAGCAATGAAGTTTGAATATCCATTGAAAAATGAAGGAATTAATCTAAAGAACGAACTGAAAGGGGAAATCCAGGCAATAAATGTCAGTAGTAGGGTCTATAAAATTATCTAGAAGTTTGGGCGTTTGGCATATCATCTGCCACAGGGAATCAAGATGAAACTGATTAAATCTTTACGGTTCCCAATAATGGATTACGGAGCAATTGCATATAGCGCAAAATGCTGAGGCTCTTTTTGTGGATATGGTGGTCTGCTATTGCTGTCCGAATCGAAGCGTTTTGGCTGATGGCCATCGGTTTCGTTCTCAACACATTCGGAAGCTGAGTCACGTTGACGAATTTTCCTCTTTTTAGCTGTTTCAACACCACGTCTGCCGAGTACTTGTGATGTAACTATCGATCACTAGAATGCATCAAATCAAAACTGTATGTTCATTATTTGTGTATTATTCGATTTATTTACTACATAATACTATAATATAATACATAAATATGAACGCGAACATAATCAAACTTCGCTGGAAACACGCATAGGGATATTTCAATATTATCGATGTCTCAAAATATCGACATTTTCTTTCGATTTCCGCAAATTTTTATCGATATTTTTCCCGATATTATCCCAATAACGATATTTCTTTCGATAATTGGAAAAGTTATCGGAATTCGATTTGGATAATATTTGGGGGTTTATAATGATAACTAAAAATGATGAAGTGAACTTGATTATTTGGAAAATAAAAAAATGTTTATTCTTCACTCCATTTAATCACGCATTTGCAAAAGTGTCAAAGGTGGAAACGGTAGTGTCAACCGTGGCAGCTGATAGTTCCTGGCCAACCACCCCAACCACCAACGACAGCATTAAATGTCAAAATTTAAATGATATATTTTATCACATAAGCGTTACCGCTTGGGATATCAAAACATTCAAAACAGTGATCGCGAAGGCACCTGACAGTAGTAAAGTTTTCCTGTTTTACAATAAAATAGACGCTAAAACGCCAAATGTGGGCATGTTTCAAAATATTTAAGATCAGAACTTTTAATTGCTATTTGACTCATTAATACCCTACAAACGCAAGAACCGAGTCGTGTGCACGTCGCTTATTCAATCGAAATTTTGGTCAGATGCCCGTTTTTAGGATACGCGCCGACGATGATAATAACTATTGGCGTTGACGCCCTGACATTATATATTTTATATATCAACATACTCGTATACATTCATACCGTGTCCAAACAATTTATTGTCTTGTTTTGCATAATAATTGAGTGGGGGGTTTCTCGTTCCGGCATGAAACTGCCCGTGGGCGCCATAAACCTCGATGGTAACAACGCGAGGCTTGAGAGAAAAATTAATGGTTCCTGAGTTGACAATCTTACTCAAGAAAATACGCAGTTGTCCTCTGCCAATTTAAATTCGTGAATTAAACATAACTAACGCCCGGTTTCAGCCGAATTTGTAATCAACGTCTACTGAGGAAATTGGTGAGCTAATTTGTTGTTTGTTTTTGTACTCCAAAATTGCTTTTTAGCAAAAGTGGAGCGATTGCAGAGGACTGAATTTTTCCATACTGACATATCAGGCTTATCGACAAAAGGCACTCAGTCCATTTTTGGGC
This sequence comes from Creontiades dilutus, assembly GCA_031894815.1. Lineage (NCBI taxonomy): Eukaryota > Metazoa > Arthropoda > Insecta > Hemiptera > Miridae > Creontiades > Creontiades dilutus. Next base: position 169,592 of record JAVIWC010000853.1, on the reverse strand, counting down.
AGTTTCGGGTTTATGAAGTTCTTACAACATCTTTTCACAGTCTTTCCATCGGGACAGTCAGTTTTAGCGTCAGGTCGAAATAAAACCCAAAAACGCTGCATATTCTTTCACTGGGGTTTATAACTCGATTGGCTTGAAATTTGAATGGTACAGTTGAAGTTAGAGCGACAGGAGAATGCATAGGCAGGTTGATCATAAAATTCAATAAGAGAGCCTCATCATTCAACGAGAAAAAACGAGATTTTCTTTGTCAAAAATTTAATTTTCTTGTTGAGTTCTTACTTAAGATTTGGTGGGAGAAAACAGCGGTGCAGATAATTAAGTTCTGTCCCAATAGTGAACACGTTCACTTTTGAAAGACCCCTCGTCATATACCTATCTATCCTTGCGAGTTCCTATATATGTATATCATCAGTTCATATATCTTTACTCATGTCTCCCAGTGGTTCAACAATAGCTTCCCAGAAAGCTCTACCTATAACGGCTATGAAGTGATAGCCTTATACTCTTATTTTTCACATTTATTTGATCGAGTGTCCACTAATGGGGCAGTGTTCACTTTACACTCTTGACGCCGTGTCTTACGTGGTAAACGAATGCCAGCGAGCGGGCGACCAACGCGATCTGTTAGCGCGATCAAACAATACAATTCTATGGAAGTGTCTTACGTAGCAACGCGGCGTCGCGGTAGTCCCGTTCGCCGCGGCAAACGCTCGCGTCGCGTGGTTTGATTTTCAAATCGGTTTGAATTTTGTCGCGCAATCGCGTAATCGCGTTATTATTTGTTTACGTTTTTGTAGGTTAACCTGCTGTTGTTGATATTCTTCATTCGTCTTTGACATTGCTTTTTTAGTCAATTATTACCTTTGTGGTTTGCTTTATATTTATTACAGTTTTATCATGGAAGCGATAACATCAGAAGTTCAAAAGATAGAAGTTTTGTGGAACAAAAAAAGCAAGATTTATAAGAACAGGAGCCTCGCCAATCTGGCTTAGGATGCTGTGGCGAAGCAAACGAGTTTTTCAAGTAAATCAAAACACCATTTAATAAAGTATTTCTTTTAAATTGATACACCATTCAATTACCTAATAAATTCCCTGTAAAACATAAATGTACAGGATACAAATGGTGAAACTCGCCTAGTTTTCCTCGGAGCCGATAAATTTAATCAACTGGCTTTTGTTTTCTTTGCTTATGGGCCAAGTAATACTTCAACGGCGTCGATGAAAGCAGTAAAAATTTGGAAAAAGAAGGCATCTTTCCGAATATAAGATAAAACTGAGGGAAACTGGTATGAAATAACTCTGGAGGAATGGATGGAAATATGGCGTATCCAGCTTCGGCGACAACGCGATGTGTAACCTCACGTAAGACACACATTTTGGAATTCGTCCAAATCGCGCCGCTCGCTCGCTCGCGTCGCCCGCGTTTGTTCTCCACCTAAGACACGGCCTTAACGTCACTGGGACTGGCCCCATAACCTGAAAACGTGATTCGACCTAAATCTTTCCCTCAGGACCGAAATTAGGCGTTTAACGAAAAGACGGAATTCTTTGAGAAACGCACCCTCACGAGAACGAGTGGAATGAATATGTACGAGTTTCCATTAATAATGAATTTCTTTACTCAAAGGTACAACGTTGCTGACTTCACTTCTACCGTTCCAAGTTGCACTTATCCTCAGAGCTGTACGGTTTGCCGAGATGAGGTCTTTTGAAAAGTCATCCTCTTCCCACTCACCGTAATGTTTGCCCCTTTTATTATTATGATGATTTATTCTGAACGTCCTGCACGTAGAGTACTCACTTCCTCGTACGAGAAGTAATGTCAGCCTCAATGGAAATTTATGTTTCAGATATAAATTTAACCCATTTTTGCCCGAGTATTTTTTATGCCGTAAATTCTGAAAAATGCAGTTAAATATGTCCATTTAGGCCTATTGAGACTGTTTATACTGATTTTTGATAATTCTCATTCACAGATTTCCAAAAATCAGTTGTTCCCAAATGGGAACATCGGGCATGAAGGGGTGTGTTTCCCCATTGTCCCATTTGGGAACACCAGGATCACCAAGTTTACTGAATGGAACAAGTAAAGAAAAATTAATTATTGATAGAAATTACTTCTATTCAAACAAAAGAAAATTTTTAGGAGGATATGTCAAAATATAGTTCAAAAGTTGTTTTGAAGACTTTGGACGACCTCCAGAAGAAGGAGGGGTTCCATATTTCTTCAAATAGGTTTCTACAATCTGCCTTCGAAACCCAAGGTGGTCAAGAGGAAGATTTCCTGTATTTCTCCTATATAGTTGCCATGCATTTTGCACCGCAACATCAATACCCGACCACCACCCGATAATCTGCAATATTTTGATCAATCTGATCAACTCCTCCCAACGCAGTCATGTGATCTATTCAGACGAAGGTTTTTGCTTGTAAACCAAAAAGCTTGGTCATTTCTCCACCTCCATCATAATGCTAGACTAGTCCCAGCCAAACCACTGATTTAAAAAAAACGTATATATTATTTAGGGGAACCTTCTTGACCTAGTGAATCGTTACAGTAAATGGTGAAGGTTGATTGACCAATCTAGTCTTGCTAGGTGATGCTTTTTATTTTATCACGTCGTTTCTGCTCTATCAGAGCCCTAATGTGAATATATAGTCTTCTATGGATGGACTCTTTTGAACAATTTTCATGATTTGTTATCGTTATTCATGTTATGAGTCGTTATTGTTCGCGTATTGTATTGTTATGGTATTGTATGTACTCCAGATACCTGCGTGGCACGAGTGCTTCCAGATACCATACAGTATGACTTTGAAATATAGAGATATATGTGTAAGAAACTAATCATGGATAAAAATTATGAAAAAATTACTGAGAAAAGGTTTTTAGTGCATTATGTTCATTGTTGTGACACTTTCATTAGAAGGAAGCCTTCCAACTAAGGTATATCGATCAAGTGTCACCAGGTCCTGGTGTTCCCATTTGGGAACACAACTCTTTTACACCTCATGAATGAACGAAAAACATGATGACTGAGTTGAATCGTAATGAATAGTGAAGGTATACTATCAGCAAGGCGATAAATAAAGAACGAAATGACTGTACAATAAAAATAACTGAAATACAGTTACTTTTTTGGAGGCATGTCGGATGGAAAAAATGACAAAATATCTACTAACACTCTGTACACACTCGATTGAAGTCACAATCGCAACTGAGCGTGATCAAACTTCCTTAGGGTGTTGTCTTGAAGTTAGAAACAAGTACAAAGACCAAAGTTCATTTTTATCGCATAGAAGTACAGATAAGTACAAACAAGTCTGATGTTCCCAAATGGGAACACCGGGCATTGCGTTCATGATTTGAATTTAGAAACCTAAAACAAGTTGGAATCGTGAGTGTTTCACAGGTTACCATTCCCGAATTTGGCAGGAGATATGCACGTGAGCATTTGATCTGTTCTCAAAATACCTATTTGGATTGATTAATTGATCATATTTGTGTGCCTCCTGAAATTCAATAATCTCTCTATCCTGTGAAACACGATACATAAAAAAGCTGTAAAATTTGAATCATGAACGCAAGCCATTGAATATAAACCCCAGTGAAAGAATTTGCAGCGTTTTTTTATTCACTTTTACAGAAAACGATCGGAATACAAAAACGCTTAAAATTAATACACAGAGGTTCATTATTTCTGTATTACATAGACGTACTACGGTTGTTCTACTTGTGAGTTTCTAAGCCGTGTCCATATACTGGGTGGCCAAAATTTAATAGACCGGGCATTTATCTCCGTAATTACAGTTCTTAAAAAAAATTTAAAATGATTCATATAAAGGATTCATTTTCAAGGTCTGGTTGAAAAACGTAAAAATAGGAGATTGAAACCTTCATTAGTGATCAAGTGAAAAATCATCTTAATCTGAGAGTTGAGAGTAGGAATAAATGATGATTTATCAAGCGAACTAAACAAAGTTTGGTCATTATTCCGCGAAAATTAAGTCAAATCAAAAAACGGATAGCATCACGTGAATCAGCGTTAAAAAACAATGAAAATTCATGTGCCACACTTTACAGATCACCATCATCAACTATTTGACAAATTCGTGGTTGCGCAACTTTGCGTGCTCGCTGAACCGGTTACGCGCAATCAAAAACATTGGTTGAGGGGTCGAATTTTCATGAAATGTTGAGCAAAATCCGAATCTGCAGTAAAAATGGGGGTTCTCATTTGAAATTACAAAGTTGATGCACAAATCGTGATATTTGAATTTCTCGTTAAAAATTAGTTAAGTTACTATTCGAAATTTTTTTTTAGGCTCGGAAAGTACGGAGATAAATGCCTGGTCCATTAAACTTGGGCCACCCTGTGTAGTACACTGTACCATTGTTGGTATTTTGAAAACAGATGTGAAGTGTAGAAAATACGGGAACTTTTCGAGCGAGATTTAGGTACAGGAATTGCAGATTATGAGAAGTAGACGGCTGAATAAGCGGTATTGTACAACAAATACTAAATTTGTTAGGGTAGGTACATTAGGGAAAACATTAGAGGAGGCTTGGCATATAATTGAGCTAATAGAGAGAACCATAACAATCGAAAACTGATCAGTTGTGGGCACTAAGAGCGTTACTCTCATTTTGGTGAAATAAAGTGGAAAACACCATAACAAAAATACAAAATAATGCGTAGAAGTTTATTGTTTCTGTATTAGGTAGCCCTTCTTCGATGTTCCGCGGTATGTTTCTCCAGGCCTGGGGGACGTCCTTCCTGTCCTGGAAGAACTGATGCAGAAGGGAACGAACACTCCGATATTCACAGTCCGTGATAGATAATAGAAAACAGGCTATTGCAAAATTACTACGTGGGTAACCACTTACGACGACTGGAGAACTAGCAAATAAAGAGGGGGAAATTACTTTTAATTAGTCAATTTTGGAGATATTTGGGTGATTCCTATTTTACGGGACAACCGCTCTCCTTCATTGATAAATAATTTTCTGTTCAACTATAACTCGAGTATAAATCGTTAAAACTCGAGTGTAATTCGTTAAAACTCGAGTTTAAATATTTAAAACTCGAGTTTAATTCATTAAAACTCGAGTTTAAATCGTTTAAACTCGAGTTTAATTTGTGAAAACTCGAGTTTAAGTCGTTAATAAACTAGGTTATATGGTCTGGGTGTTGGAAAATCGATTCCATTTCTGGATAGCACTTTGTACACCAAACACAGCTAGTACGTGCCAAAAATTGGTTTCCAGGTAAGAAATCTGAACAGCGATTTTCTGGACCTTCGTGATACGAATGTTCACAATTTTCGAGAATGACTCAGAAATAGTAACACCATATTTTACTTTTGAAGTTAGTTTTATCTTATATAGGTACTTGATTCTAGTGAAACTGCTGTAATAAAGCGGAATATATTGTTCATCTCCCTAAATTTAGAGGTCAAATCCTCTCAGCCTCATGAGATTAGATTGGGACAAAGAAGCATTCTAATATGAGAGTCCGCAATCCAATAGTCAGACCCAAACCAAGTTTCCTGGCCAACAATCGGGATAAGGTCAGAAAATGCCGTTTCGCTAATGCCCTCGGGGTTCACTTCGTATTCCCTGGCCGAAGGTTATGCTTTTGATTTCATCGAAGGTAGATGACAAACTTGGAACGCATTCTACTGGAAGTTGGACCGGTAGTCATTTAAGTACTCAGATTGGCGTAATTGTTAGAGCGTTGACATTCAACCCTGAATCTTATTTCACGAATATCGCGGTGACGTGCTTTACGCGGCATTGTCGCCTATATGGAAATATACGCGAACTTCCATTTGCACGTCTTTCGTTGTACGTAAGTGCAAAACGATGTATCTATTGTTGCGAACCGAACCTCCAGCCCTTTCGCTGAATCTGGCGAAGCTCAGGTCTGACGTAAGTTCAAAAGTTGGTAACATGGAGTTTTACTTCCAGTGTTTCCCTTACTTTTGCTGATACGGTTGGTATTATTGTATGTCCATCAATGTTGAATTTAACAGGAGAACACACTACAGGGATGTCAAACATCACGAAACGGAACAGATGTTCTGTCACTTCAGTCGAAACCTTTCGCAAACTAAATTAAACTTTTTGCAGTTAGAATTAAACCTTCCACGAACTGAATCGAAACTTTTGCAAACTAAATTATCTCTTGCAAATTAGATTAAATCTTTTGAAAACTGAATTGAACCGTTCCCCAACATATTTTAACTCTTTGCACACTGAATTAAACCTTCCACCAAATGAATTAACCTTTCACAAGCTGAATAAAACCTGAATTGAAGTTTTTGAAAAGTAAATTAAACCGTTAGCTATAAGATTTTTAAGTTCTGCAACTAGAACTATTCCTTCCACATTGTGGAATCCACAAACTGAATTCCCGTTTTGGAATCTGAATTGAACCTTCGGAGAGCTAAATTAAACCTTTTGGAAATTGAATTGAACCATTTGAAAACTGTTTCAAACCTTTTCCAAAGCATGTTTTGTTTCTTAATTAATTTTTATCAGATATAACTGAAAAATTGTATAACGTATTTGATGTAAATGTTGTGTTATCATGGCGAAGAAGGAATTAAATTCTATTTCATTTTCAAGAAGGACGTCTGCAGAGGACCCAAAATCTACGTTTACGAGGATACAAGAAAGACATCTAAAAACGGGACAAAAAGTACGTCTAGCAAGGGGATACAATAAGGAAGTATACAGAGGACACAAGAAGGATAACTACAGAAGGCAAAAGAAGGAATTCTACCGAGGATACAGGAAGGACAACTACAGATGTTACCTAAAAGACATCTACAGATGAGGCAACAAGAATTTCTACAGAGGGTACAGGAAGCAAGTCTACAAATTACAAACGATACGAGAAGGTCATCTACAGAGGATATCTAAAAAGACATCTACAGATGAGGCAAGAAGGACGTCTACAGAGGATACAGGAAGGAAATCTGCAGATGGCACAAGATGGATTTCTACAGATGACAATAGAAGGATTTCTACAGAGGGTAAAGGAAGGATGTCTACGAATGCCACGAGAAGGACGATTACAGAGGAAACAGGAAGGGCGTCAACAAATGACACAAGAATGAGGTTTGCAGGCGATACAAGAAGATCATCTACATGGGAGACAAGAAGGACATCAACATAGGATACAATACGGATGTCTACAACTGACACACAAAGGACATCTACGGGGGACACAAGAAGGACGTCTACAGAGGATACAGGAAGGAAATCTGCAGATGACACAGATGACTCAGATGGGGGTAAAGAAAGGATGTCTACAAATGCTACGAGAAGTACGGTTAAAGAAGATTCATGAATGACGTCTACAGACGATACAAGAACGACAACGATTAAGGATTCAAGAAAGACATCTACAGAGGATACAGGAAGGACGTCTACAAGGGATACAAGAAGGACAACTACTAACGATACAAGAAGGACATCCTAGGAGTATAAAGGAAAGACGTCTACGGATAATACAGGACGGATAACTACTGAGAATACAAGGACGACTACACAGACACAAGAATACAAGGACGACTACAGGAAGGACACATACAGGAAGGACATCTACAGGGGATACAGGGAGGACGTCTACGGGGGATACAGGAAAGACGTCTACAGAGTACACAGGAAGGACAACTATTAAGGATACAAGAAGGACATCTACAGAGGATACAAGAAGGACATATACTAAGGATGCAGGAAGGACATGTAAGGGGGATACAGGAAAGACGTGTACAGAAGATACAGGAAGGACAACTACTAAGGGTACAAGAAGGACGACTACAGAGGACACAAAAAGGACGACTACAGAGGACACAAGAAGGATAACTGCAGGGGACACGAGAATGACAACTACTTAGAACATAAGAAGGACATTTATTTTATTTATTTATATACAATACGGGCAAAAAACCCAATACAGAGAAATTTTCAAACATCAGAGAAAATAATTATAAAAATAGGTAGGCTAAATAATATCGAGTCAGACAAGACAAATGGAAAACGACTGAGCGACGAACTACACAAGACAACTCATTTTAGCAATTCCCCGGACCTTCTCCTAATTAACACTGGTGAACTTAAAAAGATGTCCAACTCGGGGCCTTCATCGACAACATAGTTCACACGCCGAGGCATTCTGCATAAAGGCCTGTTGTAGAGGTAGTTAGTCGGCGAGAAGGGAACCAGGAAGAGGGATGTTGATCGGGAACTGAGTCGAGGGACAACTAGGCCAACCCTGGCCAGGAGGGAAGGAGAGTCCAACAGTCCAGTCGCAAGTCTGCAGAAATAGGTGACATCGGCCTGGTAGTGCCGGATCTCGGGACTCCGCACGTTGCAATTCCTCTCCAGAGCGCCAAAGTCCACCTCTTCCTGAGGAATGCGGGATTTGTAAGCCACATAGCGCAAGACTCGGCGGTGCACCCTCTGCAGCTGTTCCATCTGGTATTTGTAGTGGGGGGTCCAGACGACTGAGGCGTAATCCAAGATGGGAACAACCAGAGCCCTGTAAAGTGACACAATTGCTGCCACAAAACTGAACTCACGCGTATTTCGCTTAATGAACCCCAGGCCATGCATTGCTCGGCTGGAGACTGCAGACACCTGGCCAGAAAACGAGAGCTCACGATCGAGAAGCACGCCCAAGTCCCTCACGGATGATACTCGCCCTAGAGCCCCCCCCCCCCCTCCGAGCATATAGCTATGAAGATGAGGAGCATGGGACCGATGAAAGGTCATAACGGAGCATTTAGAAGGGTTGAGAGCCAGGCCATTTTGTGGGCACCACTGGAGAAGAGCGTCGAGGCAACCCTGTAAGGCGATACAGTCAGATGGGCCTTCAATCGAACGATAAATTTTGAGGTCGTCGGCAAACAAAAGGTACTGAGCTCCACCAAGGACGGAGCAGACATCATTAATCACGAGTAGGAAGAGCAGTGGCCCAAGATGGGAACCCTGGGGAACCCCAGATGTAGCAGGGAATGGTGAAGAAATAATGTCTCTCAAGCGAACCCTCATAGTGCGGTCAGCCAGGTAACTCGCCATCCAGTCAAGAAGAGACCCGAATACACCCAAGGATCTCAATACCTCCACAATAACCTGATGAGGCAATCGGTCGAAAGCCTTTGAAAAGTCGGTAGAGATCAGGTCCACCTGATGCCCTCTCTCAAATGCCTGGAGAGTATATACTCTTGGAACTCAAGTAAGTTAGATGTCGTCGAACGCCCACGAGTAAATCCATTCTGTTGTGGTAAAATAAAAGATGAAAACAGTGGTGATAGCTGGTCAACTACTAGTTTTTCAAAAATCTTGGGGATTGTCGCGAGTGAACATATTGGTCGGAACTGCTCAATGTCTGACTTGTCACCACTCTTATGAATCGGTGTTACATAAGATTCCTTCCATAATTTCGGGAACACTCCAGATGACAAAGACCTGTTGAACAATATCGCCAGAAACATCTATCTATCTATCGACATCTATAGAGGATACAAGAAGGACAACTATTAAGGATGCAAGAAGGACATGTAGCGGGGATACAGGACAATTACAAAGGACACAAGAAGGACGGCTGCTAAGGATCTCGTCATACGTGGATGGCCGTGGGGACGGGGATGCCGGGAGGCTGAGGGACGCGCCGCCCTCTCGACGTCTCCCGAGGACGGCGCTCAGTCAGCTTCCCGCCTCCGCCTCAGGCCGGTCCGCCCCCAGCAGATCGCTCCGCGCCCCCGAACGCTCGTGTCCGCACCCGCTCGGCCGCATGACGGACGTCCGCCGCGAGACGCCCACGATGAGCGCCCTCCACCTCCACTTCCTCCTCCTCCTCCCCATCGCGTGAGTACCTCACATATCGACCTAACTACATGTCCAACTATTTTCAAATAAAAATAAATGTACTACCAATAAAATACAATAATATATACATCATTTACCTATACCGAATTTGCATTCAAAAAACAAAGGTATTGCTATAGCTTTGACAACTTTAAAATAAAAATATTCAGGAAAACGTAAAAAATTCTTTCGTCGAAATTCGTTTTGAAGGATTCCGAAATAATTCATTCGTGTTTATGATACTCCAGACGATAACTTTCGTTATGATTGAGATAAAAATCTTTTTTGAAAAAAATGAATTCGTTGGGCAGCACTTTTTGGGCTCATCAAATTGGTGTCATTTCAAACATTTTCAATTAACATTAACAATTACGAGAAAGGATATTTTCGTCTAAATTCATATTCCTTCAGAAGAATATTACTCAATTAAATTGTATTCACAATGCAATAGGTTTCATAAAAATCGAAGCTCAAACGTATGCTGGAAATGGTATTTAAATTTCATTAAATTATGAAAAAAAAGGATTAAAAATGAAAAAAATTTTCATTTGGAGAGCAGAACATAAATTGGAACAAGTTTATAAATATAAAGACAAACATAATTGTCCTTCCTACGTATCTGATACACAAAGTTGTGCATTAAGTAAATAAAGATATGAAATGTTTCTCTGATTGCTGGATGAAAGTAAACCCGAAAATTGAAAAATACGAGAAGAGTTCCATTCATGTTTCATGTACGTATGAAAAATAAGTATTTAGAATAACATTTTCTATTCAATCGAAGATTTGGGATTTTCTTATTCATTATTAACTTAACACTTTAATTTTCAGCATAAATTTGAGTTTCAATTCATCATCTTTTGCGTTTTCTCATGAACAAATTGTGAAATTTAACCAGTTTAATGTGCTCAAAAAGTGGTGTCTAACGAGCTTATCTCAATCCTATCAAGAGTTATCGTCTGGAATGTCATACACAGGGTGTCCCAGGAGTTATGCCCAACCCGACTCCTACGTGTTCTACAACTCATTTCCGACCAAAAGTGCCTCCTAGCAATTTTTTCTGAGAGGTATCGTTTCCAAGTTATACGCGATTTAAGAATTTTTTTCGTTTTTTCGGTCTTATGTCATTAAAACTGTCATAACTCCCTCAATTTTGGAGGTCGCCAAATTTAATGATACCGTTGAAAAGAGCGTTAAATTTTCTATCTATTCGATGTCAGAAAACATTTTTTTTATTGCATTGAAGATGTGCGATTGCCGCGCGAAATGGCAGTTTTGTCAAAATCTTGAAATCTCCTGTGTTTCATCTCGACTAGCAACCCCGTTAGTTTTTAACGCAGAACTGTGCAGGCCTGGTAAAACGTGCGCCGATATATCAGCTTTCCAACGGTGTGGTCGTTTTGGTTTTTGAAAATATTTTTAGTTGCGGAAATGGTGTTTATCTGCTTCAAAACGTGTGTTTTCTGTTAAAATTAAGGTTTTTCCACAAGTCTCGTCGAAAAAAGGTTGGAGGCGGGATATACGTAACTTTTCTTGCTAAATCGAATGGTGACAACGCCAGACCTCTCAAGTGACGATTTGAATAAGTTTTATCGGATGCATCAACCCGTTCGTTTGTGAACAGCGTCTACGGAATTACTAAGCTGTCCGGCCAAAGTCAAGATAATCGAAGAGCCGAGAGACGGCTGTTGTTTGTGATAATTTACGATTGATTGCGATGAGTAGCATTCATCTTTTTGCTGACACTATGGACCCTTATGAAACCAGGCTTCGTATCATTACCAACTCTTCCCTTCCGTCACTGTATTCCCTTCATATTGTTCATGCCACTAATCCTTCTTTTTATCTACTAAACCATCTTTTTTTTTATCTACTAATCCGTTTTCTTTGTCACTAAGGTTTTGGTTATGGTGGAGTGATTTCCTATGGTGCTGAAGCTATTGAACATAGCCGGTAGTAATACCCTACTGGTTAAAGCTGGTAATAATAAGGGTCCATAATGTCAGCAAAAAGATTAATGCGACTAATAGCAATCAATCGTAAATGAACACAACAACAGCCGTCTCTTAGCTCTTCGATTTTCTTGATTTGGCTGGACAGCTTAGTAATGCCGTAGACGCAAACGAACTGGTTTGTGCATCCGACAAAACACTCAAATCGTCACTTGAGAGGTCTGGCGTTGTCAGAAGCGAGAAAAGTTACGTATATCCCGCCTCGTCGAGACTTTTGAAAAAACCTCAATTTTAACCGAAAACACACGTTTTTCTGCAGTTAAACACTATTTCCGCAACTAAAAATATTTTTTTAAACCAAATCGACCACACCGTTGGAAATCTGACGTTTCGGTGCGCGTTTTACCAGGCCTGCACAGTTCTGCGTCAAAAACTAATGGGGTTGCTAGGCGAGATGAAAAACAGGCGATTTCAAGATTTTGACAAAACTGCCATTTCGCGCGGCAATCGCACATCTTTAATGCAATAAAATGTTTTCTGACATCAAATAGATAGAAAATTTACCGCTCTTTTCAACGGTATCATTAAATTTGGGCGATCTTCAAAACTGAGGGAGTTACGACAGTTTTAATGGCATAAGACCGAAAACACGAAAAAAATCTTAAATCGCGTATAACTCGGAAACGAGGCCTCTCAAAAAAAATTGCTAAGATGCATTTTTGGTCGGAAATGAGTTGCAGAACACGTAGGAGTCGGATTGTGCATAACTCCTGGGACACCCTGTATACATATATATTTATATGACCTGAAGTCGTACGCTTTTGCTTTGAGATTCCCCCACAGTAAAGTCAGGACTGCGCGGGGGCCACCAGACGGGTTCATACTTTTTCCGATTTTTTCTTCGTTTTTTGTTTTCACTTCTTCATTTTCAACTTCACAGTTAGAATTTTTCATTTGACATTTTAGTAGTAGCAACTCCACTGGAAGAGCACAAGTTCTACTGAACTTATTGTTCTAGTGGGCAAAGTTTTATTTATTTGTTTTCCTCCAACGAGAAATTTTAAAGTTAGACGAATACTTTGAACAAATCTTTCAACGCGTTTTTCCTCATATTGGGTGGAAAATTCTTCTTCTTTTAATGTGCATTATGACGAACTGAGGGCTTCAGTTTCTAACCTGTTTTCAAAGTTGGTGTTCATCCATTCCATTACGGCTCGAGTTCGGTACGCCGGATGGACACGCGTCCAATTGAAACCAGAGATTCATTCTCTCCACCGGAGGCATATCATCAGGATTGAGTCGAGAGATCACCTAATTAAAAGAATAACGAATTGCGTAGATCAAATGAAACAAAACCGACGAGAGCTTCGAAGTTCTGTTGATGCAATGCACAAAAGGACAAATTTGTGCATTTAACAAAATGGAGGGCATTTTGAAAACGTAATTACGTATTAGAAAATACATCCATAAATTTAAAACTGCGCCTTAGAAGATAAACAATATTAATTTTGTTCGTAAAAATGCCTACTTATTTGAAACCCGTTACCAAGCGTCAAAAACTCGACTTGCTTCGCTGTTTTTTTCATTCAAACGAGGTTTTTTCGACCAAATAGAAAAATTGTTTTTGATATACCATCCGAAAGCTCACTTTTTGGCGTATTTTTTAGGCTACAAGCACCTGATCTAGTGCACATTAGAATAGAGTACTGAACGTTTGAAAAATCTTCTTTTTTCAAATTTTCTTAAAGTTTGCTTTGTAGAGTGATTTTTCGCCAACTTGTTCTGGGCAAAATAAAAAAATTTGTCACTTGAAAGATAGGAAATGTAACGCACTTTCCAACGGTATCCTCAACTTTTACTTTACATAATACTGTATGTGAGTTATGGCCGTTTTACTGAGACAAGGTCGAAAACACGAAAAAAAATCTTAGAAGTGAAATAACTCAAAAACTATTGGAGATTAAAAAGATTGGTATGAGGCACTTTTTGTTGAATGGTACAAAGACGGTAATTGCTTTTCTCTGTAAAACAAAAGATTTATTGATAACAAAACGTAACAATTATTATACCAACGGATCTCCTATGCATTATCAGTACACGATGCTCACTCACCTGTAAAACAAAAGAAAACAACGTTTAAAGCCCTTATCCCGGGGTCTTTCTCTTCATTAACTTCGTTAATAAGTTTCCGCACGTTATTATTTCACTAATCAATGCGCAATGATAACAGACGGCTCTCGTAGAGATTATTTCGCCTAATTGTCGAGTAAGCGGCAATCCCGCATTGCTGCAAAGTCAAGCGTAGAATACGTAGGATGAAGGCGTATTCTTTACGTCTCCCCCCTTTGGATAGAACCATTTCGAGTGCTAACGCTGCAATGTTCTTGTTCCGCTGAACTTGTTCAAGCATTGCGGATGATTGGGAGTAGTTTGGTGATGTGATAGAGGTTTGATTCCGTTTTCTTGTGTCCTGTGTCCAATTCGTATATTATATTTGCTAGGTCCAATTGTCAATTCGTCCATTTTTTTCTGTTTAATCTGTTCCCGTTCTCAACATACACTTTATTCCCCCACTAGTCTACATTCCTGTCTGTGTAGGTCGAATAAATTTGTATTTATAAATTGTACAACTTGGAAAATAAAGCGTCATCTGTAGGCAGTATCGCGCAATATCCAGTACACTGATAATTCTTGTTCTTGCCAATGTATGACAATATTTTGAATGTTTGAATACAATGATTTCAAATTGAAAATGTACTTACCATAATGTATTCCTTGACGCAGTTGATCAGAGCGGTGCACGTTTCCATAACAATGTGACCTATTGACTGAGGTGAAACAGCAGTTAAAAACTTCAGATCGCCAAATCTATTCCCAGTTGCGAGATTTCTTAGGGTTTTGGACAACACTTTTGACTAGCAGGAATTGCTTCGCGCATGATATTGTTCCTTTTACCAATTTCAGGAGAAACCAAAGCGTTCATCAAATAATTCTCCGTCCATCCGTAAAAAGTTGCGGAAATCATTTGATGCAATTACTCTCAGTTCATTGAGGAACTTTTCGTGAGTGTACTTCTCCCTACCAGGAAACCACTGTTTAGCGCATTTTCTACCTTTCTGCGAGCCCTTTTTCATTTTATTTCTTTTCGCACTTGCGGCCACAGCCATTATCATACAACACAATTCACAATCACTCAACATCATGACTTCAAGAAACTCTGCCGGAGACTGTTTGCACAATGAGGTTGTACGTCTGTGCTCGCAGTTGTGCCATATATTGCACAACCTTCAATATCGCCACAATATAGCACAAATTTTTGCACAAACCAAAATATTGCACAATAATATAATATAAGAGGTTATAAATGAGCTGATTTTTTAGCTGTTTATTTTCATAATAATTATAATTAATTAATTATTAATGTTGGTAAATAACGAAATTAAGTATTTTTAAAGATTCTTTATTTGCAATGTTTTTTTGATGCGTGGTCTCCACTTTTTATTGAAGCACCTTGTGATGGACGACATTTTTTGTTTTATTATCTGGTGTTAGGAAAAATATCGCGGATGGTCATCCGACTGTGAACATGCCACATACAATAATTGTATGTGGTTAATATGATAATTATATGTGGTTAATATAATAATTATATGTGGTTAATTATTAACCATGGGAAAAACGATGATTTTCTAGAATCGAACCACAAACGTTTAAGGATTACCCTTATGATTTTTACATGGTTATGGCGAATGCGAGACGGATCGGAAAAGCCAAGTTCGTGCAAAGAGATCGCTTTGGCAAATCCCAAAGGAACTGGTCAATGTTGTTGCTGGAGGTGTTTGAGCACGTTGAACAACGTTCGAAGCCAGAAATATACCCTGGGACTATTCTCCAGAAGAATTACCAGGCAGTTTCTTTTTACTGATACTGACTTTGGAGGGGATACAAAGAGAAACCAAGCTAAATCTGATCCAGCGCTGTGGTGAGGGCCAGTACCACGAATTATATAGAGAACTGCGCCATGATATCAATGTCTTATCGCACGGACTGGATTTGGAAAAAGTAAAGTGGGTAATTAAGTGTCGAGGCGAGCTGCTTTACCTCAATTGCATTCCGTGGATAGCAGAAAGAGTTCAGCTATGCGCTTTATGCAACATGCAGGAGAACGAAAGCACCGAGCACTTTCTGGCATGATGCCCAATACCGGGCTTCAGCAGAAAGATCTTCTTCGGTAAGGCATCTCTAAGCCATGAGGAGTTACTTGGGATCCTTAATGGCGAGGACTGGGACAATTTGTATACATTTGCAAAAACGGCGTGGATTTATAGAAAATCGCTTATAGTAGAATTTAATTACAAATGAGAGACTGTTTGAAATAGCCCTGTAAGATTTTTGAAAGGTACCCACAAATGTAGAGAAATGTGTGAAAAACAAAATTATATACAAAATGATCAATAAATCACAGTGTAGTAACTAAGAAACAAGATAATTAAAATGTAGCTAATATTAAAATGTACTAAATATTAAATATTGTGTAATAACATGAAAATAACAGATATAGTATAATAAATACTGCCTAATAACGTGAAAATAAAATATATTGTGTAATAGATATTGTACCACTGAACAGAAATGAAGAACACGAGAGCATAAGTAAAAAAAAAAAAAAAAAAATATACAAACATTATAGAGTATAACAAAATATACTCTAATATATATGATATACTTGTATAACTAAATCGGGTTGGTTCATCGAGCACGCGATGTTGCGCAACCCCAAATTAGTCAAATACCGGATGATGGTGAACTGTAAAGAGTGGCACATGAATTTTCATTTGTCTTTTTAACGCTGATTCACGTGATGCTATCCGTTTTTTAATTTGACTCAATTCTTGCGGAATAATGACCGAAATTTGTTTATTTCGCGAAAATAATCATCATTTATGCCGAATTTCGACTCTCAGATTAAAATGATTTTCACTTGATCACTGAGGAAGATTTCAATCTCCTATTTTTACATTTTTCAACCAGAAATTGAAAATTAATCCCCGTAACAATATGAAAACTCGATTAGAATACAAAAACTGACGCGAACGCCAACGTAAGAAATTTATTCCCCTGGTATTTCTTGCTCTTTCCAAAGAGTGGCTAACTTTCGTAATGAAACGTTATGATAAAAATACTAAAATGTTATGATGATAAATGATAATTGCCCATTTGATACATTGAATCCACAAATAAGTTAGGGGGGGGGGGGGGGGGGGGATGAGGCAAAAATAAAGTTTGGGGGGGGGGGGGGGGGCGAAAAAACTGTTACGCCATTGGGTGAAATTGATTACGACGTAGCGTTATCAAGCCACTTATCGCACGGAGCCGAACTGAGATCGCCGCTATATGCCCGAAAAAACAATTCAGTCAATCACAAAATGCCGAAACTCGAAACACGGAATTATCACACGTGGCCGTAGAGCGATAATTGAATTTCAGGATGATCAACTGATCAATCCAAGTAGGTATTTTGGTTGAGAACAGATTTACGTGCTCCAAGCATATCTCCTGAAATTCAATAATCGCTCTATCCTGTGAAACACGCACACTCCAAAACTTAGTAGAAATCCAAATCATGAACGCAATCCAATTGAATAATAAACCCCAGTGAAAGAATTTGCAGCGTTTTTTTAAAGAGCGATTACAATGGAAAAATATTCTATTTGAAAATTTGAAATTTCGTAAGAGGGAGCATGTATATCAGAATGTTTCAACCCGTGTATCGGCTACAAAGCGTTTTAGGAGTTCACTCCAGTATCCAATTCACTACATCACTCCATTACTGCGATCAAAAAAAAAAGAAGCTGTTGTTTTTGTTTTGATTGCAGTGACCTAGTGATGTAGTGAATGTGGATGCAAATGTTGGCACCATAAATCGGTCCATACATCGGGAATGGTTTGAGCTACAGACCGGGGTGGGGCTCATTCGATTTCTCATTGAAAGTTCTTCAAAATAAGTCCACATTTAGTCAGCCTTGACTTTTTTTGAGGTTTTTAGGGATTTCACAAAACTTTGACAACCCTTAAAGGGCACTTTTTTTAATGCGAAATACCGTGCAACAGAGAATAGAATATCATCCGTCGCGGTGACAATAGTTCGGCCACATCAAGAAGATTCAATATCTTCAAACCCAAACCCACCCAGCCGGCTTTACAAGATTGGGAGGTGGCCAACATCCCTTTGTTAGAAATTAGTCTGAAAAACCCTTTTGAGAGGCTCCGTCAAGGGAGACCGGACAAATATCCGGAGATCTGTTAGTTATTGGCGACTGATTTTTCTCTCTGCGGCGAAGGCGAAAGTGAAGAAATACGACGAGCCATGACTAACAGCAGTTCCCTAAACTTCCCACTCAACTCTGAGGGGAGACGGTAAAGTAGTTTTTTTTTTTTTTTTTAAACTTATTCAATTTTTTTGTAAGTAATTTATCAACAATGAAATGATTTGGGACTTGAATATCAGAAAAAGTTTAATCCAACTCTTCCCACCAGTTAGAAAGTTAGTTTAATTTCCATGAGATTAATAGGCACCTTGATTTCGGAATCATTGATTTTCGTTTGATTTGTTAAGGGGAAACGCTACGAATTGTTACACAGTTGGATGAATTTGTCTTAAGTATAACTCACCGAACTTCACTAGGCCCTTCGCAGCAAACAAAAGCTGATATCGAAACTTATGGCCCACGAAGCTGTGCTTGGGACACCATGGCTCATTTCATATCCTCCAAGGAATAGCCTTTTCCACGGACTAAGTCACTCGCGGAAAAGTTATGAAACCCATTTCAATAAAAACGGAGTAAAATCAAGAAACGTCTACATTTCCATAGAAATAATGAGTAGGTACACAGTTCAATTTATTTCGACGGTTAGGTCATCATCAGTAACAAACCTGAACTGGAAGTAGATTTATAGAAAAAATACGTATAACTATAACTATTCATAGCACTTCAAATCATACTTTAGTTCAGAGGTCTCCAAACTACGGCCCGCGGGCCGGATGCGGAAAAAATGGATGGATAGAAAAAATTAGGCTACCGTCAGAACGTGATGAGTTCAAGGGAATCAAGAGTTTTTTCAGACGAATGATACCAATTTTCGGTTCAACGTATGTTTGCGAACAAACCTTTACAAAAATTACGGATGTCAAATCCAAATATCGAGCCATGCTTTAAGAAGAACACTTGAAAAATTTGCGTTAAGGATAAAAGTGGGGCTTATAAACTAAAATGTTCAAGTGGGCTTGAATACTGTGGTCAAACTAATGGTAGGCAATTTAGGGAACGAATAAAGGAGTATGAAAAAGGATTTCAGGGACAAAAAGGTGATTCTGCCTTTGCAAGTCATCTTAATGAGTCCAATCATAGCTTTATTTTTGATATGACAAACAGGCAATATGCAGAATTTCCTCACTTTTGCCCAAAGGGATGTGCTAGAGAAATTCGAAATTGTTAAGAGTGATAGGTCGGGAAAATGTTTAAATGAAGTTATTTCTTAGAATATTTCACCGTTGGTGGGTTCATTTTTGCAGTAGGTTTACCTCCCAAAACTAATAATGTCAGTGTTTGTGTCCCCTTTCACTTTGTAAGCCTTCAGTGGCATTGGTTGGTCCTCCCCGCCCCTTTCACTACCCCCGTCCAATAGAATTCAATCTCCTTTCACTTGTGCCTATATAAGATGTGCTATCTGTGATGGATGTACTTTCAGCTCATGTTTGTTACTGATTTTAACTGTGTAGGTACTCATTATTTTCGGGGAAATATATACAACGTTCTATTTTACTCCGTTTTTAGCCTCCTCCTCTTTACTCGGTAGGCTGCAAACTCAGTTCGTTAAATTCTTCTGAAGAAAAAAAAGGGAATGTAAATAATGTATGAATAATAGTCAATGCATTTATATGCAGACTAGGTTTTGGTACTTCTACCCATATTATATTCAGAAAAGCAGAACGAACACAGACTAATTTGAGTTCCACCCTGGTCCGGTCGGGTTCCATTCAAAGGCGCATTTGCAGGAGAGTTATAACAATGATTGAAGAACAAAATTGATTTTTCGTCTCGAAAGAAAGGAAAACATTTGTTGATTCAATCAATGGTGGTAGAATTTTTAAATAATTTTGATTGTGATCAGCATCTAAAGAAACAAAAAACGAGAATTCATTTAATGACATTACGGTTGTGATCAGCTTTATTTCTATCCACGGCACCACTTGCACACTACATTGGCACTAAGGATGGGGAACGATTTACCGAATTTTAAAAAATCCATTTTTCTTATCGATTTTCCATCCTTACTTGGCACCATTTGCACACCGAAGGCGCTCCTCACACCCCTATGTCACCACATCCACCTATGAAACATTCTTTCTTGCGCATCACCCATTTAGAGAACCAAATGATATCTCATGCTTAGTAGTCAGTCATTATTTCCTCAGCACACCCTCTTCATATAAAGACAATGTTATGTCACTTTCTCCACTTCATCTTCACATCTTACATATGATCAATTTCATGCTTAACCAGTATTAATAATATTCCCTCTGCACTCCTCGCATATTTACCAATTCTCATCTTACAGCCCTCATTTCATGTCACACGTAGCACCTCATACCTAGCCAGTGGTCATGATCTTATGATACCATCACTCCACACCATCACCATCACTTCCCTTCTTCCATTTCATCTTCACATCTCACATATGATCAATTTCATGCTTAACCATTATTAATAATATTTTCCTCTGCACATGACCAATTCTCATGTTACAGCCCTCATTTCATGTCTCACTTAACATCTCATACCTAGCCAGTTGTCATGGTCTTGTTATAGCACTTGCACACCCCTCCCCCCCCCTTATAAAATGACAAATTGTCACTTGACTGCCTCCATTTCATTTTCATATCTCTGACGTTATCTCATGTTTAGCCAGTAGTCAGAATATTTCCTCTGCACATCGCCGCACAGTGGGCAAAAAAAGGTAAAAAATGCAAAAATCACTACTGACTACAATAATTGTGTTAGAGACATCAAATTTCACTCGCTTCTGGTATTTGAAGTGCTGATATGAACGAGATTGAAATCAGCGCAATCAGAAGTCCGAAAAAGTCAAAATTTGATGTTAAAAGTCGAAATTTTAAGAATTTTGAGAAAAAAGTCGTGTTCGGTATCATTTAGTAGGTTCTTTGAAGTGTTGAATCAAATGAGAGTAAAATCAGCGCAATCAGAGTATTAGAAAAATCAAAACTGAAGGTCAAAAAGTCAAAAATCCGAAAAAGTCGTTCAAAACGTTTTCAGGGGTTATGTATTGAACGAGACAATCGAAAATTGAATTTTTTATGAATATAATGCGCTCATTGAAGTTGAAAGAACGGGATAACAACTAAGAAAACTTCAGATTAATGTACAAGTTTAATTATCAGTATAATAAAGTATCTGGTGAAGAGATAAAATGAAAATTTTCTTGAATGAAATGTACAAAAACTGTTCAACTGCAGTTCAAAATAATAATTCCAAAGCTTCTTCACTTATTGGAACGTGTTTCTTTTTAGGGACCGGTCGTAAACTTGAAATGGACGGGTCCGATGACTCCAAAATCCGGTGGAGTACATCCTCATTGGTCGTCAAACGAGATCGTTTTCTAGCATGATTGAGCCTGAAGTTTTTGTTATCTTTATTGCGTGTTTTTTGGGCTTCTTCATTAAGCATTCCAATTGGAAGGACAGCTTCTGCAATATGAGCAGCACCGTGGATTAAAATCTTGTGTGCTGTTGAAGGCATATGGCACAATACAGCTGAATCGATAATCCTGCAGTTTCTTTTGCATATGACCCAAATTTCTCTAGATCAATTGCAAAGGAGCTGTTGATTGCTATCACAATGACACCAATTCGGTGAATCAGACGTTCATCAACCTTCGTGATCTCTGATGTTACGGCTGGGTTAGTGATCAAAACCGCTAAATAGGCAGATATAGGCAGCTGAAAATTGAACTGCAAGTTCTTCTTTTTGTATAAAACAACCTAAAACTATCCATGGACCAAAGCTCCGTAAAGCTTTTTTTGCCGATCCTATGTATGTAGGAAAAACGATTTTCATTACTGTACTTTTGCTTATCTGTTGATTCCAGAAAAAAATATTTTTGAAAAATAAAATTAAAAACATCTAATGACCTTCACGTGTGCTTGAAATTTGAAGAGGATCAGAAAAAATGCCAAGCCATGATTAATGCCGAAAAAAATAGCTCAAAACCACTGAAAATATGCGTTCTTAGTTACAATCAACTTAAATATTCAGCTGCATGTTACATATACTATCAGTTTTTCAAAACTCGAAATCAGTTAGGTCCCACTCATATTGGTAACATAGAATGAAAAAATGCAAGTTTGGAAGAGGTTTAAAAATATTGAGTTTTACGATTTTTTTCCGCCTCTGCCCCACTGTACGCTGCTTAGTTATATTGTCAAACCTTCTTTCACTTCCATCATTTCATGACTTTTTATGTCTTCATATAGAGAAAAATTATCACTTCATTGCGTCCATTTCATCTTCATACCTCACATATGACGTACGGACTGCATACAATGGAGGTAGGAAAAAGTGTGGACAGAATAGGTGTTTTGTTATAACGCGGATTTCTTTCTCTTGGTGACCCCAAACGTGGGACTGCAAGGTTATCCGGAGAGGTTTATTTTACCCTTAACCTAGAGAGATGATCGCCGACCTTCGCTGGCAGAGATGAAACCGGATGGGGAAAAGAAGAAGGAAAACGAAAAATTATAATATAACGTAAACAAACCGCGCAAATTTACGATTTTCAAAGACCGGTGAAGTATGTGGGTTTAGGAGAGTGGTTGAAAGTATACTCAGAGCGAAGCAGTTGAATGACAACGAATATTTCAATCGCGAGGAAGTTCCTCGTGTGCAATTTCGACGGAGGAAATGTGAACGCTGGTAAACGAAGCTCTATTCACCCTGAACTATATAGCGAAGACCAGTGGTGGTATATTTTTCTAGCAGGACCCGTTTGATGGTACAAGTTGAGGTCCGTCCTACATGCATTTGTTAGCAAGAGAAGGTAATACATACAGGTTGTATACAGGGCAGTGGTTCCCAACCTTTTGGTTTATTATTCAATAATAAACCATTGTAATCGCTCTCGAAAAAAAAAATTGCTAACCCCCCTGAAAATGTCATGATTTACGTTTCAAAGGGTGTAGAATAAAAATCTGCAATAAAAAATTTTCGGTCCGTCCGCCGTACGCACGATTTTTCCCAGGCGACTGGAGCAAAAAATCTTAAATTTTCAGGAAAAATCCATGTTGGTCCGATAACGCCCCAATTCTTTAGCCAGCTCTCTCACTTAATTGAAAGTGCCCTTTAAGAGTTGTCAAAGTTCTGTAAAATCCCTAAAAACCTCAAAACTAGTCAAGGCGGCCTAAATTAGGACTTTTTTTGAAGAACTTCCCATGATTAATCGAATGAGCCTCTCCCCAGGTCTGTAGCTCAAACCATTCCCGATGTATGGCCCGATACATGGTGCCAACATTTTCGTCCACATTCACTACATCACTAGGTTACTGCGATAAAAACAAAAACAACAGCGTTTTTTTTTTTTTGTTTTGTTTTGATCGCAGTAACCTAGTGATGTAGTGAATGTGGATACTGGAGTGAACTCTTAAAAGGGTTTATAGCCGATACACGGGTTGAAACATTCTGATATGCATGCTCTGTCTTACGAAATTTAAAATTTTCAAATAGAATATTTTTCCATTGTTATCGCTTTCGAAAAAACGCTGCAAATTCTTTCACTGGGGTTTATTATTCAATGATTCATGATTTGAATTTCTACCTACTAAGCTTTTTAAGCTAAGTTCTGAAAGATTTCTCCTCGTCATTAGGGGGGAAGCATTGACGTGGACTCGTTCGTGATTGGCTGGGAGGCTTCCCTCTCCCAGGTCCCAGCCCTTTTATGTAGGGTTTCATTTTTCTATGAATCTCAAAAGTTGAGGTCGACACAGTGATCCGATATGAACGCTCATCGATGTTCCATCAACGATGCTAGGCATCGGGGTAACTGGCGGGGATGCGAGCAGCGATGGTGCGCCGATATGTTACTACCCTTAGTTCTGTTTTGCTGAGTTTGAATCTCCTGCCTCCGTGAAGAGATGCAAATATAAAAGATTGATATTCTCCTGGTTTTTTCAGTCAAATTTTAGCAAATCAATTTGATTTTAGACCGCTTTGTGCTCGCCAATCGTGACAAAAACTTAATTAGATTTTTTTTAAAATTATTATTTATTATTTAAAATTATTTTTTTCAACCCGAAGGTTGAATACAACAAGTTCAAGAATTTTGTCCACATAAATCGATCATATTTTCCACTGTGCGCCGTCTAAAAATAAAACACCATGCTGATCTGCGCCCACTAAACAATCTGTAGGACTGCGACTGAGTAGATCCCTACATACAAGTGCCACGTATTGTACTCTAATTTATTGCAGTAACGAGCGACTTACCACAACTGCAATGTATTTTTATAATATACAATAAAGTTTTCAGCAACTGAAAAAAAAAGATTCAAAAGATGGATCGTTTGGGAAACATCGAATGATAACCGCCTTCCCAAAACTATAAATTTCATCGCTAACATTAACCGCCTTAGACTTTAAGAAGATATACTGCATTTTGACGACTTGTCTCAACTTCAACGACACAAAACGAAGAGCCCACTGCCAATTTCGCCCCTATAGCCGCCGAGTTGCCAGGAAAACCGTTGTAATTCTTCGGGCCATTTATTACCTTCGCATTACACCGTTGATCGTTCCCGCGGATTATCGGGGGGGCCTCGGGAGTTTTATTCGCGTCGTTACGGCGATAGAACCAGATCGGTAATGGCCAAAACGCCTCTTACGCCGAGTGCCGAGTTGCATTAGGCCCTGAAAAGAACCCGACTGGGGATCGGCCGCCAACCGCTGCCACCGCTGAACGTGTTAATGTGTTTTTCCGGTGATGCATTCGCTTTGTACAAAGGGTCTCACTATTCTATGTTGTTGCTTCTGAGTTCAATGCCGTATTTACTTTCCTACAAGAAGTACCTGAAAGAGATTGCTATTTTATTATTTTCAATAATGAACTTTTGTAATTGAACGGGAAGAGCGTTTATAAATACCCATAATAAAACACGAAAAACTATGCAAAGAATCGCACTGTGTTTATTACATGTAGTGTGGGCTCTGCAGCACGGCTCTACTGTTCGACCGTCTACAGACCGTGGACGACAGATTTTCAATTCCCGATTTTCAAATAGAGCGGGTGATCAAACAGTAACCCGAGTGGTCTCGTTCGATTTAAGGAACTAAGTACTTTCCATCTTTGTCCAACGAAAAAAACTACGTTCTTACATCGAATAGTTTTGAGATTTTGATTTTATGATAGATAGATAGATAGATAGGTAGTTTATTTACATCATTTTTACATGTTACATTCTACAATTGAATAATAACTGATGACCGAGCTGATGATATACGACATAATCAACATAATGACAATCGACATAATTATTAGGTGTATTTTTTTGTAAGCTACATCTTCTGAAAGAACCGAGGAGTTGAAGGGATCCAGGAGCATTAGGTAGTTGTTTTGGCTCTTCAGCTGTGTCAGTTTTGAGGCAGGCAATTTTGAATCACATTGTTCGGGACGCATATAAACACCCTTGTAGACTAGGGCATTCGTTCCTTTCAATCCTAAGAAAGGGTAAAATCAACTGAGATATTCAGCCATCAGGATGTAGAACATTTCGAAGTAACACTATTGGCGAAATTTTCAGTTGAAAGATATCCCCTCAATAAATCACATGAGCTCACGTCGATCACTCTTCGTTCATCTGTTAGCTCGACCTCGGGAAACTATGACTTTGATAAAAGAAAAATAACGTCAACGTCCTTGAATATACTAAAAATCGTCTTGAAACCAAAGGAACACACAACACCATCTTGCTGCTGTAGATAAGTTTCTTCAAGCCGGCAAGTTTTTGGAATGACTGAACCAACAACTGTTAAGTGTATGTACAATAGAACGACGGCGCCAGGTTATACAGTACCCGCACGACCTCCTGGTCTTGATGGTACTGTAGCTCCAGCCCCTTCAAATATACATACTGACTATGATGTTGGCTTAAAATTCACTCAATTGGATCCGATATTTTTCAGCCGTAAATCACCATATCAACCATATCCTACATCTTACTGCTCAAAACTTATTTTATGATTTCCATTGAAGAATAGGGGAATTATATCAGATGAGGTAGGCTAATCGTAGATAAAAAAGGTGCGGACACCTTGGAGAGTTGGGTTCTCGAATTAACCCAAGAATGAATTTCTTTAGGGTTGATTGATCAAGATGCCAAGATTACAGGTGCATTTCAGATCAATGTCGGATTTTTGGGTCAAATTTTGTAAAATTTGTTTCAGTAGTTTCGAAGAAAAACTTCGGACAGTCTACAAACTGAGTTTTTTTTTAAATTCAATTTTTGATATTTTTTTAAACGTAAACTAACAACTTTCAAGTAGGGTTAATATTTTTTCGAGGTAGATTATAAATTTCCTGAACTTGTTGAGAATAATGAACCAAAATCCGATCAAAAGCCTCTCTCCAAAACTATCGAACCAAACTCTTCTAAATTTTGCTCAAAAAACCACAATTATCCGAAATGTGCCGTTAATCTCTTCTTCTCGATTTATCAACTCCTTGGGGATAAATGTAAGTGGAAAATTCGGCATCTCAGATACGTTTGCAGTGAGCGGGTAGTTTTTTTTTTGGATTAAGGTAGAAATTAGTTCCCTGTATTGAATGAGACCACTCGGGTTACTGTACGATCATTCGTTGACTCACCATTTGAAAAACCTCATCTTCGGGTGAGGGAAATTTGTCGTCTACGGTCAGGTAGATGGTCGAGGAGGAGAATTGGGCTACGGTGTGAGAGTTTGACCACCTGGCTAGCGACCACTCATGTATTTCCGTCTTGATTGCAATTAGAATATAATAATATATTATGTTATGGAGGTGTGAGATGTCGAGCGTGGACAATGTACTACAGACTACGTCTTATATCCATAGATAAATAATTTACGTAAGAGAGCTATCTAATACATAAATGATAAACCCGTGTGTAATAATTTGCAGTTTATTTTTTACTTTACTTTGATAAAATGGCAATAACGCTCTCTAAGATCAGCTTTTGGTTGCTGAATATTTCTCTACTATCCAATTATGTGCCAAGTCTGCTCTAATGTTTTTTCACATGCACCCTAGCAAATTTAGTTATTTTTGTCCAATCTGCTTATTCAGTCGTCTTCTCCTCACAATCAGTAACCCCTGTACCAAAAGTTCGATCAAAAATGTCTCTGTATATTTTCTACACTTTATCTCTACCGTTGAGGTTAGCACCCGTCACCGTTAAAAATCCAACAAATTGTGCAAGAGCAAATACAAAAAACGATATGTTTTCAGTTGGCTTATATCACAAACATATAAGTAATTCATTTTTATCAAGTATTCAGGTATTTTAGTTTATACATTTGATTTACTTTAATGTACTCAATTAATTTCTAATAATTAGTAATTAAATATCATTAATTATATTGTTAATATCATTAATTGTAATATTAATTATTAATAACAACAGAGTCAACCTAACAAATTGTTGTTGCCCACTTGGCCTTTTCTTCTTTTTGGGGTGTTGACTCCCCCACCCAGCTCGGATCTGTGTTCCTTGGTGTGGGGTAGTATTTCGGTAATTTAAATTTTGGCCAGTAGAACTAGATTTTAGTATTATTATTTGAAAACTTTTCTCATAAAAGTCTTTATTATTATCCAGGGAAGGATAAGAAAAGAGCGTTTTTTCGCTACTTTTACTAGCAACTTTTATTTACTTTCCTTTCGGATGCATAATCAACATTTAATAAACCAGCTGAATAGGTGAAAAATGTAGTCAAACTTGAAATTTTTGGTTGAAATTTATAGTACGTTTGAAAGCCGATTCCGCTCACATTTGATCGTTATTATTTTCGGAAAAAACCCAACCTTTACTAGTCCTTTTGTACGAAACTCTGTTAATCAAAATAGCAACAATGGTACAATGTATCCACTATATATGGATAAGACTTAGAAAGTCGCAAGTAGAACAACTGTAATTTAACGATTTAGAACAAAACACTACTTACCTATGCTTCATTGTACACAATCATAAATTGTAAGACTTAAAAAAATAATTTGTCAAAACAACTCTTTAAAACCAAGTTCTATCACAATCATGTCATCTGATGCGACTCTCATCTGACACTAGGCGATTTTTGCTATGTCAATGGAAGTGTACAAACTTATAGTGATAGCGAACGGACGAATGTAAAGCGGTACGAGTGGGCTCATTCGATCCATTGAAAGGGCGTCTATCGATGAGAATCATATGAATATCAATTTTATTTTGACAGTTTTCGATATTCAGTCTTTTGAAATTTTCGCCCTTCGATCATTTGGGATTGGCTGAGGTTGATGCCCTGAATTCATTCCTAACTACAAAAATGTGATTTTTGACTCAAGTTCAATTAGCTGTATTAGTTTAGTAGTTTCGGACGGATTTTTCAAAATTTTTTCCGATCCTACACATCATGAATCGTAAAACAAAAAATTCTATGATTAGCTTTTTTTGGTCGGTTACAAAGGTTCATCATTGTACACAATAAATGGAATTGCAGTAGACCAGCTCGTGAAAGTTTAGGTACAATGAAATCGAGTCGGAAAACCCAATTACGTTTGAACGTAAAGGGTCCTAAAAATGCGATGAGATCCTCGTAATGTCCCGAGGAGATGAGAGGAATCCAATCAAACAGACCACAGAGAGGAACGTTGTAGTAGAATAGATGTCGGAGCCGTATCCCCAAGAACGCCAACCCTGGAGAGACTTACATAGTGAAAAGATTACATTTTGAGAAAACGTGAAAGACTCAAGAAAAACCTTCAAACTCAATTCGATCCGGCGGTGTTTATTAAATCACGATACTATATTTGAATTAATTAAACAATTGGTCTCAACAAAGAATGATTTACGTTGAATGCTACATTTGTTATATTATACCTTTATTTCATCGAATTATTTGTATTCGTAAAGCCTGACGAATTCCCCGATCAATACTCACTTTGCCCTCATTTGAATTCGGAGCGGCTCTTCCTTCTTTCTTTGCATCCTATTGCGAAGGAGCTTTAAACTCCAAATAAAATCTAATTAAAAGGATTGTTTTAATTTCCCGCTATTTCCTTATTTTAAAACCGAGTTCACCAACATTGTTAATGAAGTTTGGGAGCGGTTTACGGTCTTTAATCACGATTAGTAGAGCTGGAAATTCCACCATACGAGTGCGGGTTAGAGGTGGGTAGTGAGTGAGTGACCTTGTCTCAAAGAACTTCTCTTTCAAGTGAACTTGTCCCAAATGACCTGCGGAAGGAAGACCTGCAGTTCATCACAAGACGTTTGCGACAGCATGACTCACCTGACAGCATGAGAAAATAGAAAATTATTTTCTTACGGGAAATGTTCCGCTGATTTCGAATACGACAAGTGCGATACATCAAGTTCGTCAAAACTCGTATTTTCAAACAAAAACCTCCCAGAAATTTCAGCTTTTCAACATTGTAAGAACAAAACATTTCAACAAAACATAGTTGAAACAACTATGAAGCTCAATCAGCTTTAATCAAACCTTTTCGACTTTGGGTTATCCTCTTTGAACATAGCATTTCCACCCAGAGTCAAATACCAGCGGAATCGGCTGGTTTGTTGTCGGATAAAATGCAGAAGGGAAACTGCAGCCTGCACGTCTTAGATAATTCTAAATTCTAGTGATAAGCCGACCTGGTCTTGAAATTTGCTTTTTATTCGTTGAAACAGTTTTATTGAACTGTTGAACTGTTACCCCCCCCCCCCCCCCCCCCCCCAACCCCAACTACATTCGTCGTGACGAATAGTATCCTCTTTGCAGCGTCATTTTCATCATAGCAAGTAAACATGACAGAAATAAGTCAGTGCAAAAACTTATGTGTAATCAACATTTCCAAAGAAAACTTAACCACTTTTTTTCACATATTTTAACAGTCTCCAGGGTTCAACGCATTCCACTAGGTATCAAGTCTATCTTTATTTATGGAATATGTTACGGGTTGAGAAACATTTGAATACTGAACCACAACTCTTTCAAAGTTTTCTGTATTTTTGTAGTGACCTTGAGGCACATTTTTAAAGACATGTACTTTGTATTTGAAATTCTTTGTATTATTAAGCCGAGGAAACGAAGTTTGAGTTTTATATATAAGGATTATCTACAGCAACTATGTATATCACCCACATCTAAAGGTAAAATACGTATATGCCAGGTATTTGGTTCCACTTAGCTGAGTAAAGTAGGGATGTAGTTGATCTTTCGGTTGGAAAAATCAACGTACACTGACTTGGACTCATTCAATTTGTTCCTCCGTCCAAACAATGATTTTGGAGATGGACTTAAAGAGTTTTGAAATTCGCCATCTATTGCTGTCAACAACTGCCAAGACAGCAGTCGTCTGCAAAGGTTGCTTTGGAGTTCTGGTAAGTCGCTGGGGTGCAGAAGTTGCAGGAAAGGTCCCAATACACTTCCATGGGGCCCATCAGCTTTTGTTTTCGTTGGCTCTTAGTAATCAGTCCTGTTTGATGCGAAAGTGTCGGACTGATGGGAAGGAACTCCGAATATTGATAAGATAGCAACTTCAACTATTCAGGCCTTTGTGCCAGGCTTTGTCGATTGTTTCCCTAACCAGCGTAAATTTATATTTCGGAGTCTTTTATAACCCCTACATGTGGTTTCTACATGTCTGCTACTATAAATAAACCAGGAAGCAACTTTCGGAATACTTGATGAAGTGCACTGCCAAGGAGATGGCATAGGAGCTTCTTCGTTATATCCTTCATCATCGCTAAATTGTGGAAGTTATACCTGTTTCAAGAATTACATTGAGATGAGATTCGTATAGGACTTCAAGAAGCCTTATCCGCATAGTCCCTCAAAACATGAGCTAAATTCATTAAAAATTGTGGAAGTTATGGCTGTAACAAGGAAATGCGGACAGGAAGACCGACAGACAGGGAACCAAATTTGTTCAGCAGGCTATGAAACGCAAAATGTGAGTGGAAATTTCGAATTTGGACAACTAAAATTGTTTGGTTCCCGAAAGTGAACATGCTTCGCAGACTCGGAAGCAAAAAACGTACCTACTTATTTCATTTTAAGATTTGATTGTGTGAAATGCGTAGTAATTGGCCGGAGACGCGAAACATAAATTCGATTATTTCACTTCATCCGCTTCACCTAGCAGGCGCGGAGCCCACCTATACGCGTGGAATATGCAAATGTATGCAAATGTTTCGGGAACTCCGTGACAGAGGATCTCAGCTCCCCGAGACAGCGGAGATATTCGCGGATGTGAGAACCGAGGACGACAGAAATGTTATGATGGGATTTTGAATATCAAAAGTTGAGCGGTTTGAAGCGGATCTATAGACATACATGTCAGGTGAGCTTAGCTGGGGGTTTCAATTTATTTAACAATAGCGAGAGTTGTGACAATATGATGGAGGATGTGCTCTTGTTATTTGTTTTTAGGTAGATATGAACTCGAAGGACCACAAAATATCACAATAAACCCCCTACATACTTCCTTCTGCAAGATTTAAATTATTAGCTGAACTCGTATGGAATTTATGAAACATAAGATCAAATGATCTTGTTGAAAAATAAACAGAAATGATATCTTAACACAGATGATCGCTAAATAACAAAGACCGTGATGAGTCCACGGTTTTGGTTAGAACAAAATAGTAATAATTTTTGAATTTAAGGGAAATAAGATAATACCTGTAATGGATATGGATAGTTTGCCCTTCCCGATTCTTGAATCCGCCGCCTCGGGAGATATACCAGACGCCTTCCAGCGTCTGCCGAAGATCATTAAGACAAATTATTTGCATGAATGTTGTACAAATGTGAAAACTGTTCGCAGACGAATGTTGTATAAAAATGAAAACTGATTGTAGATGAAAGTCGTACATACATGAAAACTGTTTGCAAATGATTGTTGTATTTACATGAAAACTGTTTGTACATGAATGTTGCACAAACTTGAAAACGGTTTGTACACATGTTCTCAAGCTGAAACATCCATGCGTATTCAGTTGGAATGATGTAAGTAACTAAGCTTTTCATATCATAAGATCGCACTTTGCTACTCCGTTTCAAGCCAAAGCCTAACTTAGCGACTGATGCTCAACGAAATGAAACTATTTCTCTTCCCTCGATACAGTGAACTCATTTTGGAAGAAAGTCGATCCAAGTTCTTATTGACCGGAATTTAAGATATATGAGATTGAAGATAAAGCGAATTCAAGCCAAAAGATGAAGGGACTTTTATATTGTGGTAATAGCAGAGATTTAGTCAAATCCTCATAGTGTTTCGTTTGATGAATCCCCAAGCTGGTACCGCCTCGGTGGAAATGGTTGATAGGTAGAAATAGAAATGACAGACGAGAAGCAGGTAGGTCCCCTAAATCCCACAGTGAGGCAAAACGCTGTAGCCCGTAATCACAGCCAAGCATGTAATCCACAAGGCAACCACGCCAGGAGCGACGAAAGGTCAACTGGTTATTCGCTAACACAGTCCGGAACTCTCCGGTTCAACTGAATCCTCTTTAGGGCTAAAACTTATTCCGTGTTTTATAATATTGGCCACTGCGTTACACAGCATGATCGGCGGACAGCATCCGGTGCGCTATACGGGGAAGTAATTTCTTCCATGACCCGCATTCCGAAACCTGAAAAAATAATTTGTCAAAATAACTCCGTAAAACCAACTTATATCGCAATCAGGTCATCTTATGCGACTTTCATCAGATACTATGCGATTTTGGTTTATTTAAACCATTATAATCGTTCATGAAAACAAAATTTCTAGCCCCCCCCCCCCCCCCCTGGAAATTTCATGATTTACGTTTCAAAGGGTGTAAAATACAAATCTGCAATAAAAATGTTTCCTTCCGTCCGCCGTACGCATGATTTCTCCCAAACCGCTGGAGCAAAAAATCTGAAATTTTCAGGAAAAATCAATATTGGTCCGCCCCAATCTTTAGCCAACTCCCTCACTTAATTTAAAGTGCCACTTTACGGTTGTCAAAGTTTTGTAAAATCCCTAAAAATCTCAAAGAAAAATTAAGGCGGCCTAAATACGGACTCTTTTTGAAGAACTTTCCATGAGGAATCGAATGAGCCCCTCCCCAGGTCTGTAGCTCAAACCATTTCCGATGTATGGCATGATATTATGCTGCAAAATTCTTTCACTGGGGTTTATTATTCAATTTTATAAATAAACTAAGTAAAACAAACCCGTAGCGCAAGGGTTTCATGCGGGACTCACAACCACAGGTTCTCGGTTTCGTTCTCGGGCAGGAAAATTTCTGCCCCTTATAAATATGGTATACACAATTGGACACAAGAGAAACGTTTTGCCCCGCAGACACACCTAGGCCAAAAACAAAACAAAACGCTGTATGTACCTGTCACAAGTGCCATAAAATCATAAAACCTTTAAAAAAAAAACCAAATTCAAAAACCATAAAATTTGAAACCGATAATGTACCATAATTTTGAAATTATCCTAATTTAAAAGTCATCATTAAAATAATTTTTCCACTATAATAATTATTGTATATTATTATTATACTGTTATAATCGCACGATTTTACAGCGTTAACTTATAATTATGTATAATTAAGATTCTCAACCAAAATACCTATCCGGATTGATCAGTTGATCATATTTGTGTGCTTCCTGAAATTCAATAGTCGCTCTATCACCTGTGAAACGCGCACACTCCAAAGCTTAGTAGAAATTCAAATCATGAATGCAAGCCAAATGAATAAAATTGAATAATAAACTCCACTGAAGGAGTTTGCAGCGTTTTTACTATGTCAATGAAAGTTTACAAACCTTTGAATGTAAAGCGGTACGAGGGGGCTCAATCGATCCACCGAAAGAGCGTCTATCGATATGAATCATATAAACATAAATTTTATTTCGATAGTTTTCGATATTCAGTCTTTTGACATTTTAGCCCTTTGATCATTTGTGAATGACTGAGATTGATGCCCTGAATAATATATTATATTCCTCACTACACTCCAAATGTGATTATTGACTCTATGGGGAAGTAATTTCTTCCATTACCCCATTCCGAAACCTAGTTACAATGAATCACTGCGAACAATCCAGATACGGTGTATGGGTATAAGTTATGGGGGTAAAATTTGTAATGAAGTGAACTGCGGTGGATAACAGATAAGTGCGGCGATTTGATCGGAAAAACTATGCGGCGAATCGGTTGTAACTAGGTATGAAATTAATGGTTGGTAAAT
Source organism: Creontiades dilutus (assembly GCA_031894815.1). Taxonomy (NCBI): domain Eukaryota; kingdom Metazoa; phylum Arthropoda; class Insecta; order Hemiptera; family Miridae; genus Creontiades; species Creontiades dilutus. The sequence goes on along the minus strand of JAVIWC010000853.1, from coordinate 135,226 downwards.
ATACAAAAAAGTGTCCCCTTGAATGTCCGACGATCTTGTAGAAGTTGATCTATCTAAGGTCGGTACTTGAAGACCAAAACTCCGATATAATTTGAGGAGAATCGGATTGAAAAATGAAGAGCGCGGTTTGAAACACGAGGTTTGCTTTTTCGATACACGTACTTGACTGATTGGGCTGGGCTATCTTCTGCTGTGTTAATAAATAACTTAATTAGTGAAGAGATGAGGAGCTCATCTTTCACCCCACCTGTTGCTAATCAGGTGAACTTACGGGAAAAGAAACAGTTTTTGTAGCAACCCTAGTAAGGGGAACAATACGGTTCATACATACAATACATCTACTCAAGCAAATATTATACAAGAAGAAATCATTACTTCCAAAAAGGTAGGATAATATCTGTTGGTACACATTATGATGTATAAAATAATGAGAAAGAAAAAACATTTATTGATCATTAAATGGTGTGGAATACCGGATTAGTTGGGTTTGTGAAAAGTATAAATTGATATGCCAAAAGCTCGAAGTGGTATGCCAAAAGTTGAAATTGAGTCGCCGAAAGTTTAGAATTAAGATGCCAAAAATACTAACATTGATTTGTGCCAAAGGTTCATATTAATTTGCCAACATTTTCAATTTGATAATATGCGAAAAATTCAAATTGTACATACTCAAATTTCAAAGAAGCATTCAACATCCACGACTCGCAGATCAGTTGAAATCGCAAGACTGAAATTTTCCATGTTCCTGGTGCAGTTCAGAATGTCTGTGGTTATTATGACCGATTTTTATATTAAAAACGCTACTAATTCTTTCATTGGGATTTAATATTCAATTATATTGATTTGAATTTGTACTAAGATTTGGAGTGTGCGTGTTTCACAGGTGATAGAGCGATTATTGAATTTGAGGAGGCACATGATAATTTAGAAGAACACTTACTGAACTGGATCGTTCCACAAGGTGTACCTAGTCTTTTACGCGAAGAATACATTTCATTGTAGAAAAGCAACTGGCAACGGGAATTATGATGGGAGATCTTGATTGAACTCATCACTACTGGATTGATGTTCATTATTCGAGCACGATTCTCGTACAGGAACTTTATCTTAACAGCACACTAATATGATCAACTGATCAATCCGAATAGGTATTTTGATTGAGAACAGATATACGTACTCTATGCATATCTCCTGAAATTCAATAATCGCTCTATCACCTGTGAAACACGCACACTCCAAATCTTAGTAGAAATTCAAATCATGAATGCAAGTTATCGTTTTTAGATCTTGTTATAAGTGTTTTCACGCTTTGCTGAAAAGTTACATCTGAGCGACATGTTTGCTTTTGACTGGACGTTCCTCAAGTATAAGCAAATATCTACGTACAAATTTGGTTTCCACTACCATATAAAAAACAGTTGGTAAAACTTGATCCACAACGCGGAAATACGCTATAAATATTTCGCTGAATAGCCTACATTGGAATCATCCTGGAACAACAGGATATTCCTTTATTCTCTCATTTTTTGAGATGCTTTCTCATGCTTTGATGCTCTTATCTCAATTCCGTTTGTTCTGCACATTGAGGCACACTCGTAGAAACTCGTAATGCTGCTTATTTAATCGATTTTCTATAACTATATCTATAGTGATAACCAAAGGATATTCGGTGGTGGGGAGGGAATAAAATAATGCTCCAACTAATATCAGACGTAGAGAAAATGATTCTGAACTTTTGAAAAAAGGAACTTTGGAGAAGAAGATCGTGGGCTGGGGTGGGCTGAGAGCTATTCGAGCAATCGTTTACCACTAGGAACATGTTCCGCGAATCGTAATGGGCTTTTTACCGCTTCGGTTATTGTTCCCTTCCATTACATGCATTTAGGTTCGAACAATGAGCTATGAACAATAGCGCATGATGCTCAAGGAATAGAATACGATCGTCTTGAACAATTTGCGAACAGTATAATATACAGTACACGTACTGTTCCCGAATGATTCGAAATGATTTTTTATTTTTCGAGCACAAAGAACAGGGCATGCATTGTTTGAACCTAAATGCATGTAATACAATGCATATCAAGTATCTTCCGAAACTAGCTATAAGTTAAGGTAGTCAAATCGAACCACCAAAATCGAATGTGGGATCGATTTCGCAATCGGCGGTCTCAAATCAATCGTACCATTTAATCAAAACAAAAAGTCGATAGATTTTTTTATTTTTAATTTTAATTTTGTTTTATGGTTCACTTTTAAACTTTCAAGATGTCTATATTCAAAAAGTGCAGTGTCCGTCCGCCTTATCAAGCATAACTGCCTCAAACCTTTTGACCCAAATTTCGATTCATTTGCACTATTGATACTCCTCATGAGCCGACATGGTGCCCGCAAGGTTTTCAGCTTGATCGGACAAAGCTGTTTATGTTTCAGCCAGATATTAACGATTACAAAAGTATTTGCGATTAACGAATACTTTTCAGCGAATATTTTTAAAGTAATTGTGGTTAACGAATACTTTTTTTGCGATTACAGATACGAATAACGATTAGTTTGTTTTTCGAAGTCTTAGAAGTGAGAATCTTCGAAGAATCCAAGAATCTTCGTTGTTGAGTGAAGGGAAAATTAAGAGGAAAGCCATGTTTTTGTTGTCATAACCCCCCAGCAATGGGAATGACTCCGGGCTGAGAAAAGTAAATTTGACAGTTTAACCACACTTCGCTCTTGAAATTGGAATGTTGTAACACATTCCAATCAATCCAGCGTCCAAACATAACACACATCGAAAATGATACCCCACACAACTTTGTTCTCAAAATCCCAATTTTCGAGCCCATTTTTCCCTTTGAAACTTCGAAAAAAGTATCCGTAATCATTATTTATAATGTTATGTATAACTATAACTGCTATTCCTTTCAAGTACCCCCACTTGCATCACAAACAATTTTATGAGACTTAAGTTTTTTTAATTTACTAAAAATTTGGAAAATGCAGAAACACCTACCAAATTCTTCAGAATTGTAACCTTACAGCCCCACACTTTTCCCTTAGGCTAGAATGGCCAAACTTCACAAGTTGTATTTGGGTCGATTTCACAAAGAAAAACTACTAGGTATGCCCACAAGATTATCGAAAAAGAGTTTCAGTTCTTCTAATTCTTCCAATACTTTTCTTTTCTTTAATTTCTTCTTATTTGCTCATTTTAATTTTTTAAGCGACATAAATAGCTTCTTTTTTTCTTGCAAATTCGCTAAAATCAGTTTTGAACTACGTTCAATAATATCCTTTCTCATGGGAAATCAATTGAGATAACATAGCTAATTGATCATTCAATAACAACGGTACCTACTTGTGATCACATAAAATTAGAACAAAAAGTGCCTACTAATTTGAAACCCAGAAGTTAAAATATGGAAAGATCGTTTGATTTCAAATCTCTATTTGTAGTAACTGCGAAAATGTAATTTTTCATAAAGTTATTGTATATTTTATTGTTCATTTATGAGCTATGCGTGTTTCTGACTTTGTGTAATATGCAGATTTTTTCAGGGTTTATTATAAAAGTCAATTTTTATTAATCAAATTCAGTCAGAAGACCGCCAGCAACGAACATCAAAAATGAATATCAACGGCATGGCCCATTGTAATCGGCAAAAGTATTCGAATACAAAAGTAATAAAATACAATTGTAATCAATCACAATTGTATTCTTTACTTGTGACGATTAAGAAAGTAATCGAATACAAAATTAATTGATTACACTCGCTATTCGATTACTTTTACGAGTACTTTTGTAATCGCAAATGTAATTGTAAAAGTATTCGTTAATCAGGGACGCCCATCTCTGGTTTCAACTTACTTTTTTCGTCAAAATCGGTAATCAAGCAAATTTCTCACGAGTACCGTACAATTAGGAGTAAAACCTGAAATCGTGTGAAGGTATTGGGTGTAGTTCGAATTATCATAATAATAATTATTATTATTGTCCCCTGCGCATGCGCAAATGAGATTTATTTGAAAAACCTATAATTTCTCTACAAATCGTACGAATGATTCGAAATTGTTTCAAGTATTCGTGAATATTATTGTAAAAATCGTTGAATTTCATTGTTGAATTTCGGAAAAATCGGAGGTCCAATCCTTCCTGCGCAGACCGTTCCAAATTTCCCGTAACTACCGTAAAATTAGGAGTAGAAACTTGAATGCCCGAAGAATCGTCCGAACCTTTCGGAAATTAGCTCCTCTGGGGAAAAGGTGGCACTGTTTTCATAAATGTCTATAATATAGATACATATTATGTCCAAATGAATAAAAATCGATTTAACTTCACAAAAAATCGATTAATCGTTGACAAAAATCGATTGTAAAAAATCGAAAATTGGTGGTCAAACATCGATTTTTTGTGAAAATCGAAAATTGATTACGAACCCTACTTTAAGTAGCAAAAGTATTGTTTCCAAATTCGAAATATGAACAAATTTTGTTTTCTCTTAAACAAAATATCATTCGTAGTTAGTTGTAGACCGTAATCGAAATAAATCTCTATGCAATAATTTGGGGCTTTTTCACCTGTGACATGTTACCACTTCGAAATAGCTACCCATATGAATGGACCCACGGGTTTACACCACTAATCCATTTTTATCTTCTAAACTATATTTTTTTTTAAATCCACTAATCCTTTTTTTTTGTCACTAAGGTTTTGGGTATTACTACCAGCTATGTTCAATAGCTATAGCGCACCATGAAGAATGGAAATATGCAATAGTGAAACCACGCTGAAGGAAATAAAGCGAGGAAAGAAACGAAAGGGAAGAGTTGGTGATGATACGGAAGCCTGGTTTGATAAGCGTCCTTAGTGTCAGCAAAAAGATGAGTGCAACTCATCGCAATCAATCGTAAATGAACACAAACAACAGCCGTCTCTCGGCTCTTCGATTATCTTGACTTTGGCCGGACAGCTTAGAAATGCCGTAGACGCTATTCACAAACGAACGGGCTTATGCATCCGACGAAACTAACTCAAATCGTCACTTGAAAGATCTGGCGTTGTCACCATTCGATTCAGTGAGAAAAGTTACGTATATCCCGACTCCAACCTTTTTCGACGAGACTTTGACAAATCACACGTTTTTCTGCAGTTAAACACCATTTCCTTAACTAAAAATATTTCTAAAAAACAAAATGACCTCACTTTTCAGGCTAGCTTTTAACCTTTTAATTCCCTTTAAAAAATTACTGTTGAAAACTGAAACGGTGGGAAATTCAATGCTCTTTCCAACTCTATCGTTAGATTTGCAAATACTTCGAAAACGCCGGAGTTACGAACGTTTTAGTGAAAAACAGGCGGATTCAAGATTTTGACAAAACTGTCATTTCGCGCGGCAATCCCAGGTTGCACCAGATGAGAGAAGTTTTTTTGGTTGCGGAAATATCCTGTTTTTCCTTTTACTAAACTCTAATTAGCTGGTGAGCCTATAGTTGAGGATTTGATTCACATTAAGAGTCGTACGAAAATTGTGAGAGCTGCTATTGTCGATTGTGCTGATTCTCGAATCAGTTACTGGAAGATTTAGTAACCGAGGGCTTACCTCGTTAATTTGACTTCATTCGAAAACTTCGGCAGTCATTTGCTTTTTCACTGTGCACGATCGTGTGACAATATCTTTGGTCTCGTCTCGTGGTCCACTCTACACCACGTGGCCTGCGGCATTTCACGTGTTAATTGGTTCGTTCCGCATAACAAATTGACATCCTCGTTCCTTTGTCACATCGGGCGGCTCGATCTTGCGTGAACTCGGTGAGCTATGTTACGGTAGAACTGCTCTGTGAGGTGAAATTCTGACTACTCCTTTTGGATGAAACGGCGGTGTGAGCGTGTTTATCCAACCGTTGACATTCAGTGAATGAACGATGAACCGTTGGCAATGCACATTACGACGTGGCTCACGACAAATACCATAATACGGTATTCGAATAGGAACCAAATAACTCAGTTCTTAACTGTCTCCGCGTTTATTCTTATAACAAAAATGCGTGCGTCTAACTGCAGAATTACATTATTTAGTAGCACATATTGAAACGTTGCATTCCTGTACCTGCATAATATGCATATTATGTTGAAGACTTACAGCAGAAATCGATTTCTCATGGACTGAGAGGACTAAAGACATTTTTCAAAGACTCGGCCTGAAGCAGCATGTTGACTCGTTACAGGTCGAGTTCCAACGTTTGGCAATAGTCGGAGGTTTTTGGTGGATTCGGATCCCACATTACGGACAACCATCTTACCAGATCCGATTTCCATATCAGAATCATGGATATTTCTAAACCTGTCTTAACCCTAGGACGTAACACATATAATTTTATAGCACAGACAAAACACTGGGGTCAATTTTGACCCCATATGAAAACATTCTTTCATACTATCAAAACACCGTTTTATGGATGTATTTTGAATTTTGAATAATTTAAATACAATCTAGGGAATCACTGAATAAAATAAATCAACTGTTATGACAACGTCAATATCCCTTATGAAAGTTAGTAGCCAACGTTACTCTCTCAAAAATAGCAAGATATAGGTTCACGATTTTTGCCAATTTGGAAAACACCCATAGACCACAAAACCACATCACAAAACTCATTTGATTAATAAATGTCAGACTACCCTGTATCAGAGGAAAACAAATCAACAGGATCGGACGATTGAGCTGAAAGTTACACCTAGCTTGTACTTGACCTTTCTTGAGAATCTGCCAATCAAGACTTTATTCTTAAATGAAAACATTGTTTCCCAATTAAAAAAATTCCCTTGAATGCCACACCGACCAGTATTTCCATCTTGTTTCATATGTTTTTGTATATCATTATAAACAATAACGCCCCAGATAATAGCTATAAAAAATCAGTTTTCAGCAAAAACCTAAAGGATGGGTAATTTTTACTTCTCAGCACAATAAACTGCTTCAACACTGCATCAAACGTTTCAAAAAATCACTAAATCGCTAGGATGTAAATAAAATTACATTATTTTTAGCAGAATATTGCTTTCCTGGTTATCCTTAAAGGTGACTACCACCGCCCAGGTCATCAATATGGAAAATTAAAATGACCCAAATATTGAAAGCCGAAAATTCTTACGGCTCGAAGGGAATAAAAAAAAAGATCCATTTCGTGGCCTTCGGGTTCTCGAAGGAGGGATTTCCCCCGCGTTCCATCTGCCAATACCAAACCGTGGGTAAAGGAACAGATCGATGGAGAAGGGGTGGAGGGAGAAATAATTGAGATACTCCCAGAAACTGTCGGTGGCTCCCTTTGAACTTTCTTTCCCGAAGGAAATTCGATCGGACCCCAAAATCTAACGTAATGCTCAAAGCAGGTGAAGAAAATGAGAGTTTCAAGAGGTCGCGGCCGTAGAAAAACCCGGAGGTGGTTCCTCTTCATTAAAAAGAGAGCTTGTTTTTAGATCAGCAAATTAAACATCGCTTTACGTGAGGTTTTTTCTTTAGTCTTCCCTGTGTTGTCAACCGCGAAGACCTTTTTTCTGGCTTCCCAGAAGTATCTTGAAGCTAATTGCTGTAGTCCACCTTCCTCCACGCCCTGTTCCATCTCAATGAAATTGTCTGCATAATGCAGAACGGTCGAAGAGCTTTTTGCATCCAAGTGTAGGAAGCTTGTGGAAGGATGGACCTTGAGGTAGCGGAAGATTTGGTTTCACTTTCATTAAATGAAAACAACTATTTCGAAAATCAAAATTTCTATTCTTATTTTGCGTTTTAGATCATTGTGAACAACCATCGTTTTGGGTCCATCTATCTGTCTGTGACCTGACCGTGTGTCCGCAGACCCTTGTAACAATAATAACTTCTGCAGTTTTCATCCTATTTTGGTGAAAAAATCACATTCATTTAATAATGTGCGCTTACAGCAACCATGAGTTGCAAAACTCCCAAATCAATAAATCAGTCTACGCGCCAACGTAAAACCCTACTACAGTTTTAATATGATTTCGGTAGCAGAGCAGCAAACATAAAATGCTTGATTCCCAAGAAGATGTAGGTAGCAAAGTTGTCCAAAGCAATCTACATCTTCATGTTAGATACTCACAGTAGCTGTCTTTTTACTGAGCAGTTGCAGATGAAGAGAATCACATTGCAATATTACGATTTGATCGAACAGCTCAAGGTGGATGTTATGTGTTAAAAGTATACAACATGAGCGTTGACTGACACTTCTGGAATCCTGCCATGGAACCATTTGGGCTCATTTAGTTTTTGTTGCTGATAAACAGTGCTGTCGAGTTCGTGGAAGCGGCTTGCTAGTCTTGCATCTGATGCACCAGATGATTATACTTGTATCTGAATGGTTCAACCCGTGTATCGGCTATAAACCCTTTTAGGAGTTCACTCCATTATCCACATTCACTACATCACTAGGTTACTGCAATAAAAAAAAAAAAATTTTGTTTTTGTTTTGATCGCAGTAACGCAGTGATGTAGTGAATGTGGATGCAAATGTTGGCACCATAAACAGTGCCATACATCGGGAATGGTTTGAGCTACGGACCTGGGGAGGGGCTCATTCGATTCCTCATGGAAAGTTCTTAAAAAAAAGTCCATATTGAGGGCGCCTTGACTTTTGTTGACATTTTTAATGATTTTACAAAACTTTGACAACCCTTAAAGGGAACTTTAAATTAAGTGAGAGATGATGGCTAAAGAATTGGGGCGTTGTCGGACCAACATGGATTTTTCCAGAAAATTTCAGATTTTTTTGCTCCAGCCGTTTGGGAGAAATCGTGCGTACGGCGTACGGCGGACGGACGGAAAGCTTTTTATTGCAGATGCGGATACCACACCCTTCGAAATGTAAACCATGAAATTTTCAGGGGGGGTTAACAATTTTTTTTTTCAAGAGCGATTACAATGGTTGTTGAATAGTAAACCAAAATAAATAAGATGACAATTTGAAGGTCGGTCGTTTTACCATATGAGCGTTGAAGACAGCTGATAAACCAATGTGGGAACTGAATCAACAACTTCTGTAGTCATTTACTCTGTATTGAGATTTTTCGTTTTATATGAACCCCACCCATCTTCCACTAACTGGTCATCCCTAACGAGGCGGCACGAACACCTTCATTCTTCACTATTGTGTGAAACGGCTTAAAGAATTCTCACTTCATGGCGATTATAACACACGAATAAAAACAACAAAGAGACAGCCCAGCTTTTCAGTAAGGATTATGTATTATACACCGTTACACGCGGCTTCACCTCAATAAACACAATTTGTGAACATCTCTATAATTATTTGTGTAAAGGTCTCCATAATTGAGATAAAACCCTTCACTGAACCTTTTGACAGTCCCCTAAATACTAACAAAGAGTTCGCTATTGAGAGATGAGATTTATTTCAACGAATCAGAATTTTCACCAGAACTTTTTCACCCGTGTATTCACAAAGCCAGGTATTTTTTTGGCACAACGTGCGTTTGGACCCCTGACTGTTTCATAGCTCGCGAATCAATATTTCGTCTGACTGTACAAATGGTCTAAAGTTAAACGCAAAGTTCCCTTATGAGATTCACCACGATGGCTGCCCATCATTCACGCTAAGCGGATTTATTTATAATTTAATGGTCATCCATAAGCGCCAGCTGTGATCAAGATCAACTCATTATAGGCTGTTAAAAAGTAACAATGCCTGATCCAAGACACATTTTGCCCTAATTTTTCAAGCGGCAGTACGATGGACTGTTGACATGGAGAAAATAGAAACAACAGAACGACTGAGAATAAATCATGAACCTCATTGGATTGAATGGTGTGGATTCTCACTTAGCTCGCATCTTAAAAGTAGGGAAATACCCTAAATGAATGCTTCTAGTAATGTATAGATTACTTGGAGAGATAGATTTCAATCTGTGATAAAAGGACAGTAGTTCCGATTAAGTACGCAGCGCTTATGAACTCAGGGATTAACTCTGTGAGTTTTGAGGGTGGCGCATTCGTATAGTTTTTGAAACCTTCTGGCGTTTTTGAATGTCAGCAACCACAACCGCATCGTTAGTACTTGCTGCGCATGATTGATCCAAGGAATGATGGGAATGACTCCTATTCGAAATTGTCTGGCGTTGAAAGATGTACGCTGACAGCGGTTCCCAATGAACTTCATCGCTACCGATTGACTGTTCCCTTTTGCCCATGCACAAACATAACACCTATCGTGTACCGTTTTCTTAATTATAAATGGACGGTTTAGTTCAAACTTGGAGTATAGTCTCGCTCCATCCACCTTTCCAAAGCTATAAAACCATCTGAAATTATCCAACTACGTGATAATCTCAATAATCCACACATTTATTCATGTTATCGTTACCCCGAAGTTAAATGCGACTCCAAACATTTTTGAAACGATTCTTTATTACATCCATATCACACGCAAAGGTGATTCCTTTAACTTCATATAACAGCGAAGGTAGAAATGCATATTAAATTTTCAATGTCTCAAAACCCTGCTTTACATCCTTTTCTCTCACAAATACTCACAAATGTGGGAGTTACGCCTACATCAGAACAGGTCGTACAGATCTTCTACGCAATGAATGCCCGTAAAGAGATGCACGACCAAATATTTATGGTTAATTGTAGATACCCATTTTGAATGGGAAACCCATATATCCAGTCTGGCGTCCAAAATGAGGATATTGATTTCTGTTTTTACCAAGATTAAGATGTACCTATAACTTGATGTAACAAGGACCGTGTATTGTGCGCTTGCTAGATCTCTGCTGCCTACGGCGTCCCGCTGTACAGCAGTGCGTACAAGATTGTATTTGATAGAGTAGAAATTCTGCAAAAAGCCCTAATTCGATTAACTTACAAATCTCACTACCTTGCCCGTACAGGGCCTTCCTTTCAAAAATGATGTATTCTACCGTCTGGTCTTCCGTTTAAAATGAAACCAGTTAGACTGTTATAAAAACAATTACCACCCCCTAGTTCCGTAACATGATGTTTTTACTCGTATTTCTCAAACCAGCCCTTTATCAATTCAGAGGTACCGCACCACATCGTCCCAAAACTTCCATATTTATCAATCGATATATATAATTAATACTTCCTCCACTCATTTACGAGCTAAACTGTTAAAGTCTTAATACTTTAGTACTAGTACTTAAGTGTTAATAATTGTTTTAAATCCAATTAATTTTAAATCCACACACACACACACACATATTTATATAGTGAGGAGAAGAAAATTAGATTAGTTCGGCAATATCAATTTGAATTTTTGGCATATTATCAAATTGAAAATTTTGGAAAATTAATTTGAACCTTTGGCACAAATCAATTTTTATATTTTTGGCATCTCAATTTAAACTTTTTGCGACTCAATTTCAACTTTTGGCATACCAATTCGAGCTTTTGGCATATCAATTTATACTTTTCACAAATCCAACTAATCCAACATTCCGCCCCGTATCATGTTCAATAAATGTTTCTTTCTTATTAATGGACTATTGTAATGAACTTGATAGAGAACGAAAATAGCATCATTTAGAGTTTTTTCTTTCTTTTTTTCAATTTATTGCGCAATCTTCTTAAATTCAGTTATCAGTCATATCGATTTCTGCAGGCGGGACTGACTCTACTCTTCCCCTACCGCGGGCAGTAGTCCATATTAGGGTATAATTTTCCACCGTATGTCAGGGTTACTTCAGTTGTGTCAACATGATTTCTGTTGCATTTAACCCTATCGACATATAACACGGTGACCATTTTGTTTATTGGAAATAAATTACTTTAAAAAAACGTTGCAAATTCTTTCACTGGGGTTTATGATTCAATTGGCTTGCGTTCATGATTTGAATTTCTACTAAGCTTTGGAGTGTGCGTGTTTCACAGGTGATAGAGAGCGATTATTGAATTTCAGGAGATACGCATAGAGCACGTAAATCTGTTCTCAACCAAAAAACCTATTTGGATTGTTCAGTTGATCACATTTGTGTGCCTCCTGAAATTCAATAATCACTCTATCACCTGTGAAACACGCACACTCCAAAGCTTAGTAGAAATTCAAATCATGAACGCAAGCCAATTGAATAATAAACCCAGTGAAAGAATTTGCAGCGTTTTTCACAGGTGATAGAGCAATTATTAAATTTCAGGAGGCACACAAATATGATCAACTGATCAATCCAAATAGGTATTTTGGTTAACAACCGATTTACGTGCTATAATAATAATAAACCCCAGTAATAATATTGAATGATATTTACCTATATATTATCAGCGTTTCATGCATATCAGAATGCTTCAACCCGTGTATCGGCTATAAACTACAAGTATCCACATCGGCTATCACTCCAGTATCCACATTCACTACAACTCGACGCTATCGGCATCACTAGGTTACAAACAAACAATAATAAACCAAAAAACGCAAATGTTGGCACCATAAATCGGGCCATACATCGGGAATGGTTTGACCTACGGACCTGCGGAGGGGCTCATTCGATTCCTCATGGTATGTTCTTCAAATAGGTAAATATTTAGGCCGATTCGACTTGTTTTGAGGTTTTTAGGGATTTTACAAAACTTTGACAGCCCTTAAAGGGCACTTTAAATTGAGTGAGAGAGCTGGCTCAAAGATTGGGGCGTCGTCGGACCAAGATGGATTTTTCCTGAAAATTTCAGATCTTTTGCTCCAGCCGTTTGGGAGAAATCGTGCGTACGGCGGACGGACGGAAAATTTTTATTGCAGATTCGGATTCTACACCCTTTGAAACGTAAACCATGAAATTTTCAGGAGGGGTTAGAATTTTTTTTCCATAGCGATTACAATGGTTTATTGTTGAATAATAAACCAAAATTACGAGACTGTAACAATGAATAGAAGTTCTAAAACAATTGTTCCGTCGGTTTGAAGTGACAAATTTTAAACTAAAGCCCAGTTAGGAAAACTTGACAGTATTTAGCTACCCGTTGGCTTGAAAACTTCGGTTATATACTTCAAGGGTTTTCCCTGCCCTTTATTTGAAATCCAATAGTCTTTTCTTACCTCGACCCGTGAAGTCAAGTGGAGGCGAAAGTCTAACGGAAAAAAGAAGCGACAGTTTCTCTCTTGTCTTTTGTCGCTTTTAAAATCGGCCGCGACTTGTTTTTACACAATGAATAAACTTTTGGTCGATGTATACAACCTTGAGCGGGGCACGTCGACGAAGCGAGGATGAGGGGGTGGAGTTGTCAACTTGTTTCAGCTGGCTTTTCAAATCCAAAGGGATCCTCCACACCAGTAAATATGATTTTCCGCGGTAACGTCCGTAGCACGTGTACCTCACTGCAACTCAGATCAATGGCCTTAAAATATACAATCAAAGAAGCCTGCAGAGTAGCGCAAATCGTCAGTGTTGAAGATATCGGATTGAAATGAATTTTAAAATATTAAGTAACAATGGAAATGAATTACAGAAAACCATTTTTGTCAATTATTAATGATGATGTCCATTAAATGCATCCTTCTTGGGCAATGCATTCTTGGAGTCGGTCCTTCACGTTTAACATAGCTTGCTCATCCATATCGGTGGGAATGGATCGAATTTCCGCCTCAATTAAAGCCTAATATTCTGGAAGGTTGAGGGGTTTATTGGAGTTCACTCTGGCTTTTAAATCACCCCATATAAAGAAATCACACACCGTGAGGTCTGGATAGCATGGGGCGCATTTCATATCTCTGTTGCACGAAATTCGAAACAGAATGCGTTCTGCCTGCATGGATGTTCTTGCCGTTTGGGAAGATCCACACTCCCCCATCTTCCTGACACCACATTAATGCAGTGTCTTAGTCGTTCTGTTCGCCTTTCCTAATATTAATGCCTACGTGAAAAACACATTTTTTACCCTAAACCGTTGGTTGTACAGGTCTGAGAGTGTCACCATTCGAGCGCAAAAAAATTCTTAGAAATGAAGTCTTGGATCGCATGAAATTTCATAATGTAATTAAATTTGTATTTTCCCTTAGTAAATACGAGATTATTCGTAAATTTTGTCTGCGAATAAAAGATTATTCGTAAATCTTGGCTGCAAATATGAGTGAATTCGATTTTTTTTTTTTTTTTTTTTTTTTTTTTTTTTTTTTTTTTTTTTTTTTTTTTTGAGGTAATATGAAGTATTTGTGTGTTTCTGATGCAAAATATACAATTATTCGCAAAATTTCCATCCAAATATGCGAATATTCGTATATTTTCTCTGCGAATAAACGAACATTAGTATTTAAATTTGCGAATAAAAATAAATTCATATTTCTATATGCTAATACGAATAATCGTGTTCGTTTAGGCTAGAAAGAACCATGTATAGCGTTCCTTACGAGGAAATGGAATGGTATGAAAATTAAAGAAAATTTAATGCTCTTTTCCACAGTATACCACGGTAATTTAAATTTTCAATCATTTCAGTAAATTAAGGGAGTACATTTTTTTAGTAAATTTAAAAAAATGTTTGATAAAGGAAACGTTGAAAAGGAGCAAACTAAAAAAAATTATTAAAAGTTGTAAAGTTGTTGCAAATTTGTTGAATCAATCCCAATATATACATATATGTAGTAGGGTGGGCCGAAAAGGACGATTTTTGGATTTCAGAATCCCATGACCCCTCAAAATACGGAGGATAATGTCCTGGATTCGGGAAAAATAATAGAAAAATTCTAAGTAGCTGTCATAAGTTCGCGCAAAAGGCCTATAGTTCTAAAAAAAAATGTGGAAAAACCGAAATTTTCCAAAATTCTTTCAACGATGTTGTTGGTTTTTTTTTTACTTTTTATTAGTGATTAAATTGAATGAACAAAGTATTTAGTTACGAAAAAATATATATTTTCACCCTGGTGTGTTGTTTATAGTTCGCGCAAAAGCCCTGAATTTGCCTAAAATTATGAAAAAATACAATTTTATAGACCGAGTTGTTTAATAGTATTTGTCTAACAAGACTACATGGGATGTTATATTAATTTACTACTAAATTATTTTTTTATTTATTATTACATTAAAACGAACAACAAAACGCATTGGATGGGAACTGAGTGAGATGTAAGGCGCGAGCAGTGAGTACCGGCGTCGACATTTCGCGAGTGCAGTTTCTTGTTGTGATGCGCAAGTTGATATTACAGAAGAGAATATCCCAAGTTGTGGTAAGAGTGCAATTAAACCATGGTAGATGAGAATTAAACTTTCCACAACTGCGTTAGCTAGCGAAAAGTATGGGGTGTCGAGTGGGGGGACGGCTGCTGTCGCCTCGTGTGTTTTACAGGATCTAGGTATAGTTACCGAAAAAGATTTGTCACTTATGGTAGATAAAAATAAGGTTCTTAGCAGCCGTCGCCCTAATATGTACTGGTCTGAAACGGATTTGCATTGAGTTATTTGTTTCCTCATATTTGGGTGTCTCCCTCTATCTGTTCTAATAGGCATCACTCTACTGGCGAAGCCTTGCTTCAGAAGGACAACCTAAAAACAATGGAAGCTTCATCCAAGCAAATAAACTGCTCAGCCGCAGACATGCATACAGCCTGACTTACAAGACTCTCCTCGTCCTTATTAGGGTGGTTAGGTAACATTTGGATAAAAGAAGATCAAGCGGGAGGATTTTCTCGGCTCAAGTCCTTGTTACCTATGGGAGCCTACTACATTTTTCTGATACCCCTCATTATTCTCTTTAAGCCCCGCAGCCTCTTTTTGCCACGGATCGATGTGCACGTGCTGAAACAGACCTGGTATACACATATGTGGAACTCCGTGTTCAACTCAAACCATATTCAGAGCTGATTACGTGGAACTAACTAATCCTGGTTGGAAGAATTACAGTAAGCCGTGTACTGTAATCGTGATTAACCATACTTTGATTACGACAGGCTAATCATGTTCTCGATTACATCATGACTAAAGTAATCATTAAAAGTAACAATTAACCTCAGTTGTCATCAATTCACTTCACTAGACGCAGTGGTTGAAAACGCTATTCTATGAGCCCAAAACTCAAAAGGGGTCGTGAAATTCGGTATACTGGGTGTTAAATATAAATAATAATCTTATTATATAGAAATTATTATAAATTATATAATCTATATCATTACTATATTCCTTAATAACAATTTAATTAGGTACACTACTATGTCAAGTCATGCTATAATTGTACACCTATATCTAGTAAGCCACGTGTATCTAATATGTCGTCCTAGTTTTGTTCAAGTCATGCGTTCTGCATCTGATTAAAAGAAACTAACGTTCACTACTCACGGTCTTGAACTAATTATTTATATTACTATGACACATAACACGGGGGTTTTTTACGTGCACAGAACCCAAATCTGAAGTTCGTTTGTTGAAATTGTGTCCGGAAATGGAGTTGAACGCACTATTGAGGAAGCTACAGAGTTTTGCCAGACCTAATATTATTAGCATTGTTGATCATATTTGTGTTCCTCCTAAAATTCAATAATCGCTCTACCACCTGTGAAGCACGCACGCTTCAAAGCTTAGTAGAAATTCAAATTATGAATGAAAGCCAAATGAATAAAATTGAATAATAAACCCCAGTGAAATAATTTGCAGCGTTTTGTTATGGTACTTTCGGTAAGGTTAGTGTACATTTTAAGGCAGAACACCCTTTGTGTCTGCCGAGTACGTCAATGGCAAAAATCGCTATAACAAAAATTTCGTCTTTGTTGGTTTTTCTCATTCTTTGTTCCAACAGAAGTACAGATTTTTTTTCTAATAGGGTGACCACCACTTTTCCTGCCAAAAATGTTAAACAACCTATCAATTGCTAAAGCCTGCATAAAGTCAATTGTTTGCTAATAACGAATAAACTAGCATAAAATCTCCCAAAAACTAAATAAGTACCGTTTAGTTTGTAATCGACTTTGCTTCCCAATGACTGCCTGAAGATTCATCTACATAGTTCCGATTGTGGTGTCATCAATTGTTTGCGATGCCCCGAAGTGGAAACATGTTATAATATAAAATAGTTTGATTCTAGCCAAGTAGGAGTAGCCTTTGATTCTAATGTCAAGTGGGGAACTCAATTTGATCTGGTATATAAGAGGTTAAGGAAACTTATTTATGTATTCGCCAACCTTAGAAGCTACTTACTGAGGGTCTGATGACAATATTATTCGTTAGCTCTGTCGATTCTGTTATATGGACTGCCAGCATGGAGTGGCGCTTATGCCACGACTCAGCCCCGTGAACGTTTGTCAGAAAATCCTGCTTCGTGTTACTACGAAAAGCAAATTTCTAAAGCATACAGACCCGCTATTTAGAAAATTTTGAAATTCCAAAGCCTATTTGGAGATAATAGTGTTCAGCAGATGTTAAAGAAGAAACTTTTTACCTACCCTTCTCATGAAATAATCACAAGATTCCAATCGCAGAGTAATATTAATTTACCACGTGTTCGTACAACTACCTTACAGACTTTTCTACTGGAATAAGAGTGTACAACGATGTCCCCCTTACTATTAAGGTAGAGCTGTTAAACAATCCTAAAAATGTTGACAGTATTTTAAACAAGTGGTTCATAGACCTCGGGTGAAATGTTTAATTGTTCTTTTTCCGTATCAAGTTTTTCACTTTTGCAGATGTTTTGGGTTTTTTTGTGACAAGGTATCAAGTCGTTTTCCCTGTCTCGGGTTTTTCCCACTAGGGAAACTATATTTTCAACCAGTGCATATAATACTATGTACTTCATAATCGAAATAAACTTTCATTTCATAACTCAGTGACTATAAATTCCAGCGTTTGGCTGATGCTCAAAATCAATTCATTCGCCTCGTTAAAAGTTTCGTTGTCCGAACTACCGCTCTTTTAACATGCAAACCTCAGAAACTCACAGTCTCCAACTTGCTCCACACCTCTAAAATGTGGTATACATCGGCCCTTACATCATTTAACAGTACGGCTGGCCATATAGAACCCGAAAATATAAGACAATGGGCTACTGACACTTCAACATTCACCTGTGTTCACATAGATATCATCATACCGATTCTTCCTCGATATAAACTTGCCCTGGGGACCGCTCGGCAACGCCCAAGCCCGGTCGCTGCTCTCACTTCTTACGCAACGCACCCTTCACTTTTCGAATTGACCTTAATATTTCAACTTTTGACTTGTTTTTTTATATTACTGATACATCAGGGGGATTAGCTCAAGTGGTAGAGCGCTCGCTTAGCATGTGAGAGGTACCGGGATCGATACCCGGATTCTCCAAATTGAATTTTTGTTATTTTACAATAACAAAAATAATTTTAAAAACCTCTAAGTGTTTTTTCCATGCCCTCCACTATTTCTTAAATTCACGGCATCGCAGCAATACTAAAATTTACTACCTCCTTCTCCCCACGCTGTGTCTGCGAATTGGCTCTAAATAACCGTGAAAATGCCACAAGATTATGTGATAGTTGATTACCTTTCTAAACTAAATGGTTTGCATTCTTCTTCTAAGGTTCTGTTGATTTTGGTTTAGTACTTCACAATATTTTAGAACTTTCAATTTTCACTACGAATACGAGTTTCGTTAGTATTTTCTTTAATTTCATTGATTTTTAAAAATCAAGGAAAGGGACCTCTCTGTAACAAATGCATTACTTTAAGTGAAATATGTTTTCTGCCAATGCTCTTGCCCTCAGGGAGAGAAAACCCTGCAAATTCTTTCACTGGGGTTTATTATTCAATGATTCATGATTTGAATTTCTACTAAGCTTTGGAGTGTGCGTGTTTCACAGGTGATAGAGCGATTATTGAATTTCAGGAGATATGCATAGAGCACGTAAATCGGTTCTCAACCAAAATACCTATTTGGATTGATCGTGTGCCTCCTGAAATTCAATAATCGCTCTATCACCTGTGAAACACGCACACTCCAAAGCTTAGTAGAAATTCAAATCATGAATGCAAGCCAAATTAATGAAATTGAATAATAAACCCCAGTGAAAGAGTTTGCAGCGTTTTTATTCTCTTGTTAATTTTACATTGTGCTTTGGTGCCATGTATAAAAAGTTGAACATTCGTCCACTAGGTACCTACTTCGAACTTCTATGTGATTTTGAATAGTAAGTATTTGATGGTGGCTTACAAATAATGTTTTACAACCGAAATAGAACCAAATTGTCTCCCAGAATGTTTTGAATACCTCTTAGCGTCCAATCGTGGTTTTAGGTCAAAATCACCCCATGTTGTCTGATATGTCCTGGTTCACGTTAGCTCTGGAAATTTAATGTGACCTGTCACCCATTTGACAGCTTCCATGTTTGAAGAAATTTGCCTTATGGCATTTTTATCGCGTGAATCGTAAACAAGCTCAAATTCAAATTACTGAACGTTACGAATATTTAAAGATTATTTACAACATTTTAATGATCGATAGGTTTACACATGTAATCGATCCAAGGATGCTGTGTGCCAAACTGAACTTGGCAGATGATATTTTTGTTGATCGGTTACTTTTGCTTCCGAGTCTGCGAAGCAAAGCCTTGTGTTCACTTTTGGAAGCCAAGTAATTGTTGATGTCTATATACAAAATTCCCACTCGCATTTTAGGTTTCATAACCTACTGAAAAAATTTGGTTCCTTGTCTGTTGGTCTGTCTGTCTGTCCGCATTTCCTTGTTACAGCCATAACATTCAGAATTTTCAATGGATTTAGCTCAAACGTCGAGGGACTATGCGGATAAGGTCTTTTGAGGTCCTATAGGAACTTCATCACAATTTAATCAGCGGAAAGCTCTGCGCATGCGCTAACGTGAAATTCTTGAAACAGGTATAAGTTTTATGATTTTGATTAAATTTAGCTCATTTGATAAAGGATGTAACGAGAAAGCTGCTGTGCCATCTCCTTGGCAGTGTATTTTGGTTCATTATTGAAAATAATAAGGAAAATAGTACGAATATCTTCTGATGTAATGAACGATTATGTACAAATCTCTAGTTTAGTTACTGCCTTCTGTAAAATTTTAAAAACTATCTCGGAAAACTACTTGCATGTTCCTTATTCGCAATCGGATACTACTCGAATCTGAAAAGCCGCCAGAACTGACAAGGGGCTACAGCGGCGCGGTTGCTAAGAGGATGTTCGAGTGGGAAGCGGGGACGGCTACAAGACGATGGATACTGAAGAGGAAGCAAATAAGTAAACAACCGAAGGATCTATTCACTTTCCAAGCCCTCCTGCGGTATCTCAGGCACTTGAAGTACTCGCTCACTCCGAGTTGGAAGTAGCGATCGCAGAATAACAACCCACTTGTGATGTCCAATAGGTTCTAAGCCTCGCTGACAAAGAGTAGGTTGTGCAAGTTCTATAGTTAGGCAGACATTTGCAACGAATGTTGTAAGGCTAACGAAGAAAATGGAAGTTGATGAGAACGTTGTCAATTCTCTCGAAACACAGAGTTACATTGTTATCGATTTTGTACGAGGAGTAGTTCTGTCAACGAGACCTTCCCGTCCCGTCGTAGCTCCCACTCCGTGCTGACACTCCCCACCGCTACGGGATATTCAGATCTCGGTGACAAATCACCTCAAGTTGGAATACACTGCCTAGGAGATGGCATAGCAGCTTCCTCGTTACATCCTCTATCATATCAGCTAAATTAAATCAAGATAGTAAAAGTTATACCAGTTTCAAGAATTTCACG
Organism: Creontiades dilutus; assembly: GCA_031894815.1. Classification (NCBI taxonomy): domain Eukaryota; kingdom Metazoa; phylum Arthropoda; class Insecta; order Hemiptera; family Miridae; genus Creontiades; species Creontiades dilutus. Next base: position 114,536 of record JAVIWC010000853.1, on the reverse strand, counting down.
TTAGCGCTTGCGCAGAGCGTACCGCTGATTATATTGAGATGAAATTCCTACGGGACCTCAAGAGACTCTTATCCGCATAATACCTCAAAATTAGAGCTAAATTCATACAAAATTCTGGAAGTTATGGCTGTAACAAGGAAATGCGGACAGACGAGCAATGGAATTGGTGGATCTCTTTAGTAGGACCAAAATTTTATGGACGCACTCGTGAGACATCCGATAAAAACTTCAAAATTTTTCTGGGTAAATGTTCAGCTCACGCGTAACATTGAACGCATTGTCTTTCCCCCTTTTCAGCCACAACGGATGAACTCAATAGCTCCTCTTTTTTTGGTTCAGGTGAGCGAGTAACACTAAATCCAGAAGATCTTGATATTTTTCGTCACTAGATGACAAATTCATGTTAGCTTTTGCAATACCTGTTGAGTAATGACGCCTTTTGCCAGTGTGCATTGCACGGGTCACGTCCGTGCCACGTCTTCGCCACACGTCCGTTCAATGTGAATTGGGCCTTAAGTGTACAACGTAGATGTGCTACATGCAGGTCTGTCAATAGTTGCATTCGCGCTGAAAGTTCTCGGAAGGAAATTGAATTTACTGACTCCTTAAGGGCGAATTAGGTTCCCTTCCTCAGCGTTAAAGGACGAAAGAAAAGATACAGTGCAGACGGAAATTCCTAACATAATATTCAAACGTCGGGAGGATCCGGGACTGGATGAAATGTCTCCCTTTCAGGGTTCAGCGCTACGAGCGTTACAGTGGATATAGTATTCGTTTGCAGAATAAGTGCAGTTGCGTTCCGGGAGTGTGATATAAAATCCGTAGAATGGAATAGTGAAACTATCTTAACCTGAAGCTGTCCATGTGAACGCGATGTTCAATCATAATTTTTGCATCTCTATTCGAAGAAAACGATTGGATGGTTTTTGGTTTAAATATTACCCGGGGAGAACCGATCACGTACCAGAATCAACTAATTTTGCGTCTGGTTTTGGTTTCAGTAATGAACATTTGTAATCGACAATAATGAAAAAGAAAATTTAGCCAGTGACCCTTCTATCTCCCAAGTACCTTACTCCAAATGGAATCAACAAGTTCTTCCCCATATCCATTACGTACGGCTATACTTTTTATAACAGATTTTTCTTTCAATAAATTTTGATCATTCATTGGCATGGACCCTGTTGATCATACTATGGAAGGCTGCATGATCATGAATGCTGATTTGAAGTGCTATGAATAGTTATATCACTATTTTTTCTATAAATGGAGAAATTATGCTTTTTGTTAATCAATGAGATGGAACAGGTCAAGAAAATTTAACTTATTTCCACTCAATTCAAGGGTGAATTTGATGAAAGGATCCAAGTTGTTGATTTTTCCTGAAAGGAATTTAGTTGTCTCACGGTTCATGTCTATAAAATAATGATGTCATCTACGTATCTACACCAATACAAAGGTTACTTGATTTAAATTTTCGAATGATTTGTTTTCAAAGATGATCCATGTAAATATCCGCATGCAAAGGAGATAGTGGAGAACCCATCGCTACACCAGGTTGAGTAAAGTATTCACCCTTGAATAGAAAATCCATGCAAACAAACATCAAGGAACTGAGTTCCTTCAAGATTTGCAGAAATCTTTGAAACAGGGGCCTCCACGTTTCCACTCTCCCTATCGGAAGATCCCACAGAAAACACCACCCCAGAGAGAGAAAAACGCCCATTTTCTGTAATATTGATGATTGGAAGCTTTGAAAATAACAAATAAATTAACACCATGTGGAGCACGGCTGGGGGACACTGGAACTACAAGAAAGGACGACTCACTTTTGATTTGGCGTTGAGACAGGAATAACGAATTACACAAAACTTTAGTTTCTCCATTGAATTGCTGTTTTGATTGAGTTTACCAATCGCATTCTGCCTTCGTTTCTTCTGCTAAATTATAAATAAATGATAAATAATTTTCTGTTCGACTTTTTCCAAAAATTATTTTTGTAGATTTTATGTGGTAACTTGGCCTACTCATGGCTGTCATAAAGTTCGGCTATTCTCCATGTTACATGCCGGATTGATCGAAATGTACCTCTAATCTCGTTGTCATGGTCTGTCCGTGAGTCAGAATTTGAACTTAATCCGACATTTTATCCGCTCAAAGTACGTTTTACCGGAAATATTTCAACTAGTATTTTTTTAGAATTAGTTACTGGATGTTAGTGCGCTTACAAGTGGGACTAACTTTTAGATAGTCTGTACGAATCAAGTGCTCAAAGTTTGTCCCAAACCTTCTGTCTCATTGTCATGGGTTTGAAGGAAATTATCGTAGCTCTCTCAAATGAGGGCATTTTTTGGCAAACTACATACCCAATTTTACTGGATACGTTGATGATACAGGATTGATTCCGTCCCGTTTCTTGGATAATAGTGTCATGCAATTTTGATTGAGCTCTATCCCTTCTTCAGGTTATGAATATGGATAAAAAGTAAAAGCGCGGCTACAGCAAGGTTGCCCACAGGGGCGCGCAGACTGCGTCATTGAAATTCTTGGGGGGGGGGGGGTTGATCTAAAAAAAATTTCGGGGGGGGGGGGGGGTAAATTTAATTGAAACAGTGTTTAACACACACACACACACACACACAAAACGAAACTAAAAAACACATTACAAAAAATATTATTAAAACATATTATTGAAAATATATTTCATCACTGGAAAGAACGTGAATAATAATGAACATAGTAATTAATTTAAATATGGTTTGTTTTTCCATCTGACATGTATAAATGACAATGGCAGTGCTCGAATGTTGTCCGTTTTGTCTATTGCTGACTTGGTTTGAATTTTATCAATATCTATATAAATCTGGTGGGGGAGGAGAGGTGCCCGTCGTAAAGCTTGGGGGTCTATAGTTACACAGTTTCTTGATTCTTAGAATTGATAAGCGATAATTTAAAGCAACGGAAATTGGAAATTGCGTAATTGACGGTATTTTTGAAAAACTGAACGAGTTGAGCATAAGCATTTGAGGAAATTAGATGAATCTTATCGAAGCCAAAGGAATCATTCGTTCGTTCATTGCCAAGTTCGACATTCTCCAAATTAATGTTTTCCGCAAAGAGTTGATACAGTTTCCTATCCTCAAAACGTATTCCCTACCAGTTACCAAGACTTCTTACCTCCCTGAAGGCGAAATTCCTATTTTCATGAACCAGTTGAAGATTGATATAGAAACAAGGCTTACGACTGGGTTGGCATTTTTTCAATACCTATACAAATCTTCTTATAGTTTCAGATAAAATAAGGGGTGCTTAAGAGTATTTTTCAAATTTTTGTTTTGTTGAGGGGGTACTAACTTACACGGGGGAAGGGGGGAGGTTCTAATTCGGGAGGGGGAGGGGGGTGCGTCATGAAGCTTTGGGGGGGGGGGGGGGCACCCCTGGCTTTAGCATGTTCGATGTTTTTTTGAATTTCAGCCGCAGGCTAAAGGACCTTTTAATTGCTTTTTGACTCATTAATATGCATTCTAATAGAAATTAAATTTGAAATAAAACTATTACTTACCTACCTACTTGATTTATTCGAGATTTTCAACATCGTTTATTTCCTTACCCTCCCGTTAACAGTCACGGTTTGGATAGTCAATAACTATATTTATTTTCGATAATATAGGAACATTGATATTAAATTGCAATTAAATACCTTGGAACTTAAAACAACAAATTTGGAGAGGGCTTGTTTTGGGACGTTGCGATATTACTGAAAACAGATATTCGTTTCGGTGTACGAGTATTTATCGAAAACAAATTTTGTTTTGTGTTTCAAGGTGTGTAGATTATGTGAATCGAACTGTGTATTATTAGGTTAAGAAATTTTAGATTTAAGGTTGGAATGGGGGACGGATGGGGTAATGGCTGGTTCACTCAAGCGCTGCTCATATGATCATATGAGCGGCGATGGGAAATCGAGGAATCGGAGGTCGCGTCCAGTTGGGTGACTCCGGATCGCTAATGACCACCGACGGGGCCTCGGCTGACCGCCCGATCCTCTCTGATTTTGCCCTTCAACCAATTTATATATTTCTACTCGAATCCCGCGGACTTGGTTTTTCTACTCCGATCGTCTCACGGGAAATTATTGTACGGCTTCTCCGAAATTAACGGTCCGACGGTCAGACAGTTTCTAGATGAAACGACGGAATCAAACGTTGACGACAGAGCCAGCGAAACGAGAAATTGTGTATCTGCAGCTTGTAAATAGAAAAGTGGCGAACGGAAAATCAGGAATTGCCACTTTCCACATCAGCTGGTGATGATGATTGTTGACAACTTTTGATGTTCGAGTAACGTTTTTTTGCAGCAGGATGAAGTATCGGTGATGGACGTTCTCCCTAAATTCTGCGCAATGTATCATTCTACCAGTGCATATCCTGCCTTATTTTACATGGATTTCCTGCTTTTTAGGCATTGTTGCGTCCAACCCAATTAGCATGAGAAGATAACGATTAAGTTATTAGGTATTAGTTTTGTGTCGAGATGGAGTGACAGTGATCCGTGTGGAGGTTGAACTGCAAGAGTATAAAAATCGCCCAGGGTGAGGGCTTCCAGCGATATGAGCAGAACCAGGAGCTGAATGTGGGTGACGTGTCAGTATCTCCGTAGCCTGCCTATGCCAACCTACGTCAAGCACTTACAAAAGGTCGCAGCCGATTGAAAGTTCAGGTCTCAGCATCGTAGCAAATCGTGATTTGAAGACTGCCGAAAGCAGTCCAATCTACCGGTCTTTCACACCTTCAAGCCAACTGCTACATTCTACAAAGATCACCTGTGTAAGTTGCCAGCCTGTACACAAATTACCACTTTTGTACGTCTGGATCTGTTCCGTACTTCAATTCCGTACAAAAGTCATGGAAAACCTCCATTCCTTCTAGCTCCAGGGCATCCCGAAGCAGCGCGTTCTCGTTTTCAGTCGCATTTTCTCTCGTGCGCTCCCGTTCTACAACCTGCTGTTGTTTCGCCTCAAACAACAAGTTTGGTGTGCTGGCTTCAAATCTCAGTATTCACGGCAAATTTGGTAATTTGGCTAATTCACGCATTCTGTTCCCAGGGCATCTGATTTCGCGTAACGTGGATGTGGAATTACCCCATCGCTCGCCAGACCTCACGGTGTGTGATTTATTTTTATGGGGTTATTCAAAGTACAGAGTCTACACCAATAAACCCCACACCCTTCAAGAATTGAAGGCTTCAATTGATACCGAAAGGACAAAATCGATACATTTTAAAGGACATAATGTTTCATAATTAACGAGAATTGTTTTCTGTAATAAATTTCCATTGTTACTTAATGTTTTAAAATTCATTTCAATCCGATATCTTCAACATTGACGATTTGGGGACTATTTAAAATCCAACCGGCTTATCGGTGCCGCACGGTCGAATAAAAATAAATTGTTTTTAATAGTTAGAAGTTGTAGATAGTTAGAATTACATGGATGTATAAGATTCACATGTGATGGATCATATATGACCATGAGTAGGTCAACGATCTCCTAAAGAGAAAGTATTCAACTTCTTGTTTATTTTAATTATAAGTTTCCTACTCCGTTGATGAACTTTCATGATCGAGCCGAAGTTTCTGAAGGAGCTAGTCGGTAGTAAACCGTCGACGGAATTACCATAATGAAATTCCGACGTCGTAGCTGGGCGTACTGAGAAAATACCATAAAGATGTCAACGTCAGTTTCTTGACGACAGTTTGGAGGAGCACTAATGAAAGGGTATCTTTGAAAATGTCAGCGGTAATTAAAAAACGCTGCAACTACTCGGAGCTACCGTTGCACAATAGAACCCCGATTTTCGACGTCATGGTGTTCTCTAGTATGCGATCGTATACAAATTAAATAATATTATTATTATAACAGAACATCGAGGAAGAACCTAAAATGGTAATCTTAAACTCAGTCTCCGTTCGGGACCAAGTTAGACATGCAAATGACCCAAATTTCAACTCGAGTTCCATTTAGTATGCATACGAGGAGAGGAGAGAAATTGGCGTGCGAGGGGGAAGGTTCGCCTGGGGCGGGTCGGCGTTACGGCCCCTGACACTACGACTCTCGTTTTCAGTCACTTATCTTATCGGACACCGACCATATGAGACCTTTATGGAAATTTCTGAAAAGTCAAATATTTGTATTACAAACAATATAACGTAGCTACTTCCAACACTTGGGTTTATTATTTTCAGATTGCTCTATTATGCGGATCACTGGAATGTAGAGGATTATTAAAAAGAGTGTATAGTCAATATATAAATGTACAAACTAAACCAAATATACTTAACTCGCCAAGTACTATAAGGGCGCCCATGCAAATTTCCACTCCTTCTTTTTATAAGTTGTTACTGAGAGGTAATGAAAAGCATGCAAGAGGAAAAACCGCAAGAAAAATTATTTATTCAAAAGATATGAGGGTGTCACCCCTAGGTGACTCTAGGCTGAGCTTAACACTACATACAGTATTAGTCTTCCAAAATCTTACAATGTGAACTTCATCACTTGTACGTTGAATCAAACATTAGTTTAGTGGAATGAATACCAACCATGAAGAATATTCAGCAGCAGCAACCTGGTGAAACAATTTTCAATGTACAAATAGTATGGTCAGAGTTCTGTTGGCATTCTTGAATGAGTGGTGAGGACGACTGCAGCTAAGTCCAACTTCATTTTGATGAGGAAGGGGGCAGCTTTTGCACCTTGAAAAGGTTCAATCGACACAAGAAACCCATTCTTGGTGGCTATGGACCAGAGTTTGTAGCCAAAACGGATTGGCTTCCCCTTTATGTGCTGCTTGTTGCCATGCCTACCATGGTAGATCTGTGACATCTAAAATCCTCCTCCAACGGGGTCAACAGAGAACAGCCAACACCAGGCACATACTTTCACCTTATTCACAGTTCAAATAAAAACATAAGTATTACGAATAAAACACTTTTGATGTCTTGGGTGAGAGTTGGGGGTTGATGTTCCGTGAAATCCTAGAGTCACCTACAGGTGACATGGCTGATTTGGTTGAGTATAGGGGGCTTCAGTTTGAATTTTTCTGGACAAAATGTTATTTACTAACACTTGCTACATCCTAAAAAACAGATTATAACAAAAAAGTCCCAGAATTTTCAGACACATAATTTGTTGAATCCTTGTCAAAAATCATTGGACATGTATTTTTTGGATTTTCAAATATAGTGTCCGTAATGGAAATAAAAGGGGTGTTCATGTTGCGTGGGCCACCCTGTATGCACCCCGATATCCGCTTGCAATGCTGTAGTATGCTGCTAATTGTATTCAGAAGCATTTGAACACGGGTCCGAGATCCGACACCGGACATATTGGGTCGGGACACATCGGTCTTACCCGAGTTGATGGAGGGAGGACCAGGGAACTTCTGGCTAAGCCATCAGAAGGAATTTTTTTCTGGACTGCTGTATGTTCTGTTCCAGGCGTCAAAAAGGCAGGTCAGGAAGCACACTAAAAGACCAAACCCAGTCACACTGAAAGCCAAACATATGAGTTCTTATCCTTTTAGAATCCAGTTCATCGTCCATTCCAATTTAAGTTTAGGAGCAGTGTGCTTGTGAGTTACAGATCTCTTGTATCATAAACTTAAGCCAGGTAATGATTGTACCAATTTCCAGGTACAATGGATTAGTGCTATAACATGATACACCCAAGTGATCTCCTTTCTGCACCAAAGAACACTGAAACATAATTGATGTATGGCTCCGATGGTGTGATTTCAATAAGGCCAAGTCAGTATCCACGATCTTCCAGGTTAAAGTGGGGAATAGCGAAGATGGCAATCCTCCCCGTTTATCAGAACTATCTAACCTACTCAGAGCGGTGTTGTGAACAGCGCATCTAGATATACCATTGAAGGGCAGATTAGTACGTGCATTCCACAGTCTCTAGTTTAGATCTACACTTTAGAGCATTTATTTTGAACTTGGTATGTTCCAGTTCGCTGAAATACTAGATAAACCTTCACCAGATTTTGTGATCTACACCCCTTCAGCTTTGCAGACGGATTTCTAACCCATGCAATCCTTTTCGTTTTTGGATCTCTTTAGCTCTGTAAAAAAAAACTACAATTCGCCTACTTTTGGTACTGAGGAAGCAAAAAATTGGCATATAATGTGAAAATACGAAAATTTGCTCATATGTTCAAGCTGAGTGTTTTGGTCTACTAAATCATTTACGGATATAGTTATATTTAATAACTCTTTTAATTCTACTCGTTAGTAATGAGTATAGGTATTAGGAAGTATGATTTTATTGCAAAAAATTTCGTAAAGTTAAGTTTCGTAAGTTCCAGTGCTATCGATGACATTGATTACATAGTTTTCCAGTAAGTATTCAGGCATCATATTTATGCTCACCAGCATCAAATATTTTCTTTTTTTTCAAATCCCGTCGACAGTTTTGTAGTTTCAACCCAATCGTTCTTTTGAAAAGGCGCTAATAACATGACGAATCAGATTGGAAAAAATCAGTAATATGATTTCCGCCCTAAATCACCCATTGAACGGTCAAGCAATTCCATAGAATGGAAACGAACGCGTCAACGTGATAAATGTGATTCGAGGGACCCAGTCGGGGCAGGACGTGACAAAATGATGATTAATTTCTCAGGTAAACGCTGCGAGGAAGATTTTTTCTAATGCTACCCACCGATCTGAAAACCTTTCATCATTTTCCTCGCTCTCAGTCCCTTTTGATGTTTCACTTCACTCGCTCACCATCTGAGTCTATAATTCAATCGATGAAACGATGGAAAGGGAAGACTCCAGCGTTGGGCCCAATTAGTGGGCTTTTTATGCTAATTTTGCCCCTAGAAAAAACGATTTTTCATCCTATTTCTCAACTAATTAATTATGTCGATGAAGTATATGAAATTAATTCACGTGAATCGTTCTTCAGAAAGGCTCAATTACTTCTGATAAAGTATATACTTAGTACAGTATATGGGTCATTCCAAAATTTCGGTCACATTTGTGTATCGACTTTTCTAGAATAAAAAAAAAATTGAAACTTGATAAGTTTTCGTGTTCCAAATCAATCACTGCGGTTCTCTCGGCATATTACCCAAGTGAGCACAAATAATCTTGAACCGTACTGCTCATACGCCATTTCGAAAAAAAATGTGTAGGGAGTGAGGTATATACTACCATTTTTTCCTCTCTTCAGCTTCTAACCTCCATGGGAATGGCCGCTCAAATCTTTCAATTTAGATGAGTGGAACAGCACAAATTAGCTTAATTTTAGCTACAGAAAATATTCAGGTTTCATTGCCAAAATCTTACTAGCCACAAGCAGATCTCACTCCCGACAATTTAAGGGGTATTAGCTGGATATTGTACAGAGTGAGAGAGTAGGGAGTGAGGTTATAGCCTTTCACCGCCTTTACAGCCCACAAATCAATTGAATCTGGTTGAACCAAAATGTTGTCAACGAATTTCCAACAACTACACTTAAACTGGTTTACGTTTCAAAGGGTGTAGAATCCAAATCTGCAATTAAAAATTTTCCGTCCGTCCGCCGTACGCAGTACGCACGATTTCTCCCAAACGGCTGGAGCAAAAAATCTGAAATTTTCAGGAAAAATCAATATTGGTCCGACAACGGACCAATTCTTTAGCCAGCTCTCTCACTTAATTTAAAGTGCCCTTTAAAAGTTGTCAAAGTTTTGTAAAAGCCCTAAAAAAAATCCAAAGAAAACCAGCTCGGCCTAAATGTGGACTTTTCTTGAAGAACTTACCATGAGGAATCGGAAGAGCCCCTCCCCAGGTCTGTAGCTCAAACTATTCCCGATGTATGGCATGATCTTATGATGCGAACATTTGCATCCACATTCTCTACATCACTAGGTTACTGCGATCAAAACAAAAACAACAGCGTTTTTTTTTTTGTTTTGATCGCAGTAACCTAGTGATGTAATGAATGTGGATACCGGAGTGAACTCCTAAAAGGGTTTATAGCCGACACACGGGTTGAAGCATTCTAGTATGCATGAAACGCTGCAAATTCTTTCACTGGGGTTTGTTATTCAATTTCATTCATTTGGCTTGCATTCATAATTTGAATTTCTACTAAGCTTTCGAGTGTGCGTGTTTCACAGGTGATAGAGCGATTATTGCATTTCAGGAGATATGCATAGAGCACGTAAATCGGTTCTCAACCAAAATACCGATTTGGATTGATCATTTGATCATATTTGTGTGCCTCCTGAAATTCAATAATCGCTCTATCACCTGTGAAACACGCACACTCCAAAGCTTAGTAGAAATTCAAATTATGAATGCAAGCCAAATGAATGAAATTGAATAATAAACCCCAGTGATTTTACTATGGTTTGATTGGCGGTATCTATCTTCAAATCTCGATGAATATCATCGTTTCTCATGTACCATGGGGCACCAATGATGCTTCTTAGAATTTTGGATTTTTTAAACATTTGATTTACTGGCACATCCTTAGAGTCGTTTCCCGCAATTCCAGATTGGGCGAAGAATCTGCTTATATATGAGTAGTTTGTTATGAAGTGAGAGCTGGGAATTTCTCCCCAACAATCTGAATTTGATTTTGAGCTCTTCTTTCTTTTACTCAATATTTCTATCCCAGTTGAGTTTGGAGTAACTGCGTCTCCATACGGTATTACATTTGAGTTGTTCTCAACGTTCAAACGTGTAATTTTCGGTTTGTGAAATTGATTTGAATCGATTCAGATTCGTTTTATTCTCCACTTCTTCGTCCAGTTAGATACTTTGTTAGCAGACGTCTGAAGCTTTCGTGTTGCAGATTCTATCTCATCTCCAACCAAAAGGATAGCCGTGTCATCTAAAAAAGTAGCTACAGTGGTATCAACGTGTTGGGGTAAGTCCCGTGTAAACAAGAGGGACAGTACTGGCCCTTAGACACTTTCATGTGGGACCCCTTCTTTGATGGGCTTCAATCTTGAATATTGATCGTCTTGCTTCACAAACAAAGATTTGAGCTAAGATTTCAAGGTACTCTTTTAGTTTTTCTTTACGAAATCCCCATTAACACCGGGTTTGAGCAGTTGAAGAAAATGGTGAAGGGAGAGAGGGGAAAGGATGTGCCCTTATAGAATGACCACCGGATAAAATAAGGTAAGAACCCCGAAGGACGCCGACACCACGATGCACTCCTCACGAGATATGCAACTTGACTATCTCCGCGGCACTTTTCCTGTACCCTCATATACAAAGACATTGTACAGAGCATTATCGGCTTTGGGGTTATTGCATAGGGAGGGACTGCGATAACGTTCCTTAACCCTCTAAATATAGCCCAGATATCGATACCGAAGATTATTGCAAGCAAACCTCTTCTCTTTCTTTTCTGTTCGAGTGTTCTCAGTACACCAACTGTATGTTAAGTCCTCCTTGCCCTTCTCCCATGAACATCCTGTTTTTTTTTTTTTCTTTTTTCTTTTCTAAATCATTCTGAATGCTTTTTGCATAACGTCGCAAAATGTCGTTCCAGCGCCTAAAACACGGCTCTGGAATACTTCTCAACACATTTTCTACAGCTTGCCATTTTCGATACGAAATTTACAGAAATTGAGAGAAACCTAAAATTCTACCGGGTCTGATTGTAAAAAGACCATTTTTTCTTGGTTCATCTCGAAAGGATACCTTCAGCTTTATATAATTTTGTGACTAGTATGTATGTGAGATAGGCTAAGATTGTTATTTGTGAGTTTATAATTGCATTTTGTATAGTCTATATTTTGCATAGACGTTTACTTGCTATACTCGATCTCTGTGTTTTCATAATAGATTTGATCAGATCTCTCTCTCTCTCTCTCTCTCTCTCTCTCTCTCTCTCTCTCTCTCTCTCTCTCTCTCTCTCTCTCTCTCTCTCTCTCTCTCTCTCTCTCTCTCTCTCTCTCTCTCTCTGCGCATGCCGGATTTTCATTTTTGCTGCAGGTCATTTCTACAGACATATACACAGCATATGCAACAGAAATGGTTCAGAACGGTTCTAAAATATCTCAGAATCCAGGAAGAATAGCATTCGCTGAATATGCTAATCCTACGTATGTAGCATAGTTTACGTACTTTATGTTCACAAAAATACTTGGAGGAATAAGATGAGAAATTAGAGATTTGAGTTGAAATATGATGGTAAGAATGTCCGAGATAATGATTCGCACGTTTGTATAACAGTGTGATTTATCCTGCTTAGAAAACTTTGCACGAGCGCTGTACACTTCGCTGACTTCTTGAAATGATACAAAATCTTGTTTGTCCCAATCGAACGATTGAAAATTTGGTCTCTATCGCTCCTTCGAAGTTTCTTGCACAATTATTTACGTTAGAGTTTTATCAGTTTGATACTTTTGATCGTCATACATATGTCTTTGTGTGTTGAAAACTTCCTTGAGCAGCTTTTACAGCTTAATATTCCAGATTGTGGCGAGTGGGGAGAATCGGATGGGATGGGAAGGGATAGACCCTTCTACCAATTTACGTATCAGGGCGGGGGCGGTGACGATGATGAGTGTAGAAAACTACCAATTTAATTAGGTAAACACTACCGGTAATTGGCGGGGTAAATCTGTATTGAGTGGGGGGGGGGGGTTACTTCCTATTTAATTAGGTAAACACTACCTGTAATTTGCGCTAATTGGTGACCCGGATAATACGACGATGATATAAACCATTCCAAGGACTTGACGTTGACCTTGACTCTGTCGCCTACGATTATAGTATCTCTATTCCGGTGTCATCTTAGTTCACATTTATCCCGACATCTTCCAAGGGCCTTATATCTGGTGCAGGTTCTTTAAATTGGTGTTTCTTGCTTGAAAATTGTGGAAATATACCAGCAGCTGCCCAAGAAACTATGTTTGAGCATCTAACAGAACGTGGATTTGTTCCAGTAAACGTGAATCGCAGGAGCGGGCTCAATATTGAAGAAACTAAATCGACTTCCAAGAAAAAATTGTAATAATTCGAAAGAGGAATACAGTAAGAGAAAAAAAAATACCCGACAAGGACCTACAGCGGTCAAAATTTCCCAAAGTTTTATGAAAAATGATACATTAAATGAAAATGTGGATTGTTAGCTGGTCGAAGAGACGAGCGATCGTGAGGTCCAGTAGTGGTACGATTAAAATATCTCTACTCAACGGTTTTCTTTAGTGCGTGTACTGCCCACCACAAGAGCCTCCCAAGGGTGAAATCCGAAATTTGGATCCTCATTTCATTAATAAATTAATGTATATTTAATGTCACTTCCTTGATAAAGCTGAGGATATTGATAGGCCCTGTACTTTAATCGGAATAGATGATCTCCTCCAGGAAATGGGGAAAATGGCTCTGATAACATTCATCCTGGGCACTGCCTCTCATTTCCGAAGATTGAAATGAAGAAAAATACACGATAATTGGATCTATTTGACAAAATTAGTATTTTTTTACCCTCTTCAATCAATTTTATCTCTTGTATGATACAAAAATATCTGCATTATATAGACTTATTATTGTTCAACGTTTGTGTAATCTGGAGATAATGAATAAATAACTAATTTTATAAGTGTGTAAGTATGTGGTACATGCTTGAAATAGGAATGGAGGACTATGAACGAGGGAATATAAAAATAACAAACGCCAAACAATATTATTTTTAAGTGATTGTAGTTCATTTCTTGAAATTACATATCACATATTAATTACGATGTTATCACTAACAATGCTATAGCGTGAACAATAGTTTTGGTTATCCCATCTTTAGCGAGCACAAACAAACTGGATGGTTTGTACAATTGCCCTTTTGAAAAACATGGTGTACTCAATTTAAGTAACTCAAATTTAAGCCACAAATACACATCGTTTGGCCTTTCGATTTGTTGATTTTCATTGCAAATGCCAATCTGATTGGAAACTGAATTCCAATTTGAATTGAATTGGCGCAGCTGTAGGTATGATAGAAATCCGTAGTATTAATATATTTTCACCTTTCAACTTGCCATTTAAAACGCTGTCTTCGATAACGTTTTTCATCAATTTTCGAATGACTAATCGCCTACCGTTGCACAGCCGTGGCGGTTTTAAATTACAAAGCATGATAATTGGTATACTTACAGCACAAAACCGTTGTTGGTTGGAGCTCGTGCCACTTGTTGAGTACTTTCAAGGTTATGTTAATCACTTGTTTAACTAAAACTCAGAGGAGTAGGGTAACTAACAATGTGACATGGACATTTTATGTATTAGATGATACGCATACTACGGATGGTTCTAGCAAAAAAAAATCTGCCACACATTTTGGATTTACTGGGTAATTTGACAGATTGAAAACTTTTTATTGCAAAGAGATGAAGCCCTAACAGTGTTCTTACAGATTTTATCTCTATGGACACTTTGAAATTTGTTTACAACCTATAATGTTTATTCTGCAGCATCGAGCGTGGTACTAAATAAGTTCTGAAAAAAAAAATCAAAGGAGAAATACCCGGGAAGAAATATTTCATTTTATGATCGGATTGGATGCTTAATTTGCTAAGAGTTGTTTTCCAGGGAACCGTAAGTTTCCGAGAAACTTTGAAACGGGGAAGTTTGAATAAGTTCTTAGTTCTCATATCAGAACTTTGGAAAATAATGAACATTTCTTTGAAGAAGCGTTCCGAAGCCAGGAACTAAGTAGGTGTCTTCAGGTTTTCCCTTTGGGAGAAGAACTTGTCCTTTCTCTTCCTCGCCAATGAAAACCACTGAGCACCCGCAGAACTAACAATCTTACGCTTTTTGAAGTTTCTCAACAGACATTCGTCTTTTCAACCGTCGAGCCCGCCATTAAACTTATTAGGGTGTATGGTCGAATAAATATTGAAACGGTTCCTTTCGCTATAGTAACGAGGTACATCCTGGAAAGCTTTTCCCACTGCATTAGGGTGGCAGAAGGATCACTTTTCATCTTGTCTCCATTGAATGAAAAATGACTGTCGCCTGACAGGCAAGAGATGAATGGCGGATGACGAGTGATGTTCCGTTTTCCCAAAGGTTCATTTTCACGGTTTTATAGGGAGGTCGTAGGGCGGTCGCTGGGGTTAAATTTCAATCATCTATCGAATGGATTCTGTACATCTCTCTTGAAAGCCTAAGCAGACACGCATCATTAGGTTTTGTCAGTCCCGAGGCGTGACCTCTCCTAAGGTCGAATATGTTGCCTTTTTTTCCACGCCTCATACAAAAGAAAATATTAAATAGATGATGATTTGAATTCACATCTCGCCTGGTAAAATGTATCTAAATTCAAGTAGGTTCATGTGCTAATATCAACTGTACAAATCGAAGAGTATAATAGAAATGAGCCACAGGGGTTACTCCATTATGGCGGTCTGTTCAGCTCCAAAGGAATCCAGATCACGATACCTGGGACTTTCGTTGTTGGATGCAGGGATGGCAGTTCTTATGCTGAACGAGAAGTGCGCTGGCAACATATTTGTTGAGTGGCGTGTCAACATGTACCGCAGGGAACTTGTGGCGGAGTTCAATTGGTGGAAGCCATGATAATGGGTACAGTGTCACACATGTTCCGTGTATACCAAAGAACAGAAAGATGAAAAAAAAACAAAGGTTGGCTGCGTTATTTGGTTGGCTATTTCTGTCATAAATCACTGGCATTATACGTACAACGCATAATAGACGTAGTCTGTGGTACATCATCTAACTTTGGCACGTTGCGCCTCCATTCTTTGTAATTGCACTCTAGTTGTCATAAGAAAACCCCATTTATGTTTGGGCATGATAGGTTGAGTAAATTAGCCGTAAGGGCCCTTCAGGTGACCACTGTGTCTCCTTGCCTGTAATTGTTATATTTTAAATAAGTCTTGAAAAACACGATTTAAAAAGGAACTCTTGTAAACAAAATTTAATTCTTGCACCTGATTTTATCCACACATGACACGGCGATTCTTAAGATATCCGAGAAATGTTATATTCACATTTATGTTGCTGTTCCTTTTTATGTCAAAGTTTTAGCCCTTCTGGAGAGCGAACGGATGAACTTGAAACGGTCCAGGTGAGCATATTCGATTTTTCGAAGGCGAGTCCATTTACAGGGTGACCCGAGTCCTACGTGTTTTACAACTCATTTCCGACCAAAAGTGCCTCGTAGCAATTTTTGTTTAGATGCCTCGTTTACGAGTTATTCCGATTTAAGATTTTTTTCGTGTTTCCGATCGTATGTCATTAAAACTGTCATAACTCCCTCATTCTTGAAGATAGCTCAAATTTGAAGACACCGTTGGAAAGAGCGTTAAATTCCCTATCTATTGAATGTCAGAAAATATTTTTTATAGCATTGAAGATGTGTGATTGCCAAAATGGCAGTTCTGTCAAAATCTTGAAATCGCCTGTTTTTCATCTCGCCTAGCAACCCCATTAATGCCCCATTGACGCAGAACTGTGCAGGCCTGGTAAAACGTGTGCAAAAATGTCAGTTTTCCAACGGGATAGTCGTTTTGGTTTTTTAAAAGATTTTTATTTGAGGAAATGGTGTTTAACTGACGAAAAACGTGTGTTTTCTGTTAAAATTGAGGTTTTTTCAAAAGGCTCGACGAAAATAGTTAGTATGCGGGATATTCGTAACTTTTCTCACTGAATAGAATGGTGACAACGCCAGACCTCACAAGTGACGATTTGGGTTAGTTTTGTCGGATGCATAAACCCGTTCGTTTGTGAACAGCGTCTGCGGCATTTCTAAGCTGTCCGGCCAAAGTCAAGATAATCGAAGAGCCGAGAGACAGCTGTTGTTTGTGTTCATTTACCATTGATTGCGATGAGTTATATTCATATTTTTATTCTGACACTGTGGACTCTTATTAAAACGACTTCCGTATCATTACCAACTCTTCCTTTTCGTCTCTTTCCTCGCTGTATATCCTTCAGCGTGGTTTCCCTATTGCATATTTCCATTCAACATGGTGCGCTATACCACAAGGAAAGGATGAACGATTCGCCGTTTTGTCAGCAATTGAACCAAGCTGGTAGTAATAACCAAAATCATGAAAAAATTACAAGAAAGGATTAGTGGACAAAAAATAGTTCAGTGGATAAAAAAAGGATTAGCTACATAGCTACATAAACAATATTATTTACCAAAATGTTTTCCTCATACTATCCGACGTGTTCACAAGGGTGTGATTTGTACCCAGGAGGAGTGTGAGCACGCAGGTAATCTATTTCTGTTTAGGATCGTTATTGGAAATGATGACTAATACAGGCAACAAGAATGATTCCGGTTTTTCTCCTCAAGAGATGGTGTTGTATAGATAGTATAATCGTACAGCATCTACCGTCCTACTTGGGCTTTCGCCAAATTGTACAAGGCGATGCTTGTAGGTCTCTCGGATCTCAGCATCACGGTTCGCCACAGATGTACTCTTATCTAAGTCGTATAAATACTGATATATCTGTGCTCTTAACGAGATGGCCAGATAAAAGCGGATATAATCTAAGAACTTGGGTTAAAGGACTCGTATTTACGATCGCGGAAAATAATATCGCTGAAATCCCGAAGTTGTCATCGTTCACAGGTAAACGGCATTATGACCCTCCTTTCCCCCTCGACATTTTTCAATCCACTTCAAATCCCAATTCTATTTCCTCGCGAGATAAGAAACTGGTTGGATGTAAATCGTTACGAACATCTTTCGAAAGGGTTCCTTCTCTCAAGGTAGTACGCGAGACGCTTTCCTTCCTCATTTTAATAAGATTCCTTCAAACCGATACTCGGAAAAGTTTGTTGAAATAAAACCGGCTTAGCGAATCCCCTGCATTGCCCGATTGATGAATTTCCCAGTGGTACTTGTTGCTATGGATCCGGTAGATATTCCATTAAGTGAGGAAACATTTCGAAAGGGCGGGGTATTGAACGTTTGAACTTGGTTATTAAGAAGAGAATGTTTAACTGCAGATTCCGCAAACTTTTACATTACGAAAATTGTCCGCCGTGAACCAAAATATCAAGAGTGAATGTTTGATAATTACCTACCGCAATACAGTCAAATTGGACGGTTTAAACACGTGAGTGCATTGAATGAAACGAAGTTATCAGCTTTCAGTTTTAAGGGAAAGAAAACCATTTTTCTCAACAATATTCCACTCTTGAAGCAAAGATTACTGATTTTTATCAGCTCTTATTTATGAAATCAAATATTGATTTCAATAAAATTATGAAGGTTAATTATTCATATAATAATTCTTACTCTATATACATCAATTGAGTTGCATTTCGCTAACGAATAATCGTTTTAAATTGACCGATTTTCTAGTTATTTAATAAGTTTTTGTCATTTTTACGGACTTTTGAACGCATTTTTTGGAATGTTACAAATGTTTGCCTTCCAAAAACCGCAGTATTGAAATGCTTGGTTTTTTTATATAGCATTCAGTCGCAATCCTGAAGGGAGTAAGTGTTACACGGGACGACGAGGAGGGGGGTATTGACCTTGCCTGCCCCACTCTCGATATCCCAGATGGCATCCAGAAAGTTCTAGGGGATGACCCCACCCAACTAAAAATCAATAATTATTCTATCCATGGAATAATAGCTGCACGTTGGGAGAAAGGTTCAATAACGTAGCGTAACCAAAGAGGAATTGGCGTCGATCATTGAAAATTCGAATCCCCCCCATCAACCTTACTGCCCTTAATCCACCTAAGGTGAACCAAAAGTTCTCCCAGCACTTGATAAAGTTCATTCCATTAGGGGTAGTTGTAATAGAAGTAGGCAGGAGCAGCTAGGCGTGGGCTAGGGTAGTCTGAAAACCCCTGATGCCTACACGCGCTCTGTATACAAGAGACACATATTCACCTGGCTGATACATCAGGGACCTGCCAGTGCCTAGAAGCTATTTTGAGCAGGGCATTTATGTAAAACACCGTAATTGTTGAATGACAAAGAATCATTAATTTGATTTGTGTAAGGAGACAAACCCGTTTGAAGTGAAATTTTATTTTTCAAATCGTTTTTTTTTTTTGATGTTTCCTTCCAGATTGTCCTCCTTCGGAATTTACGTTATTTCCGATCGAGAAGAGATCGTAAGGGTAGCCTAATCACCAATGATAATTGTAATTTATAATTTGTGTGAAAAAGGATAGAAAGAAAAACTATAAACTTGTAGCTATAAATAATTCCAAAAGGGGGGTCCAGGGGGCGCAGTATAATATAGATCAAGAAGAGATCGTAAGGGTAGATTAATCACCAATGATAATTGTAATTTATAATTTGTGTGAAAAAGGAACTCTGCCCCGTCACCACAGGCTGTGCCTACCGACGGGGCATACTATTCATGATTATTATGATTAGCCTATTATTTGTGGACTTTGTTTTTATAATAAATGTATTCTCTCTCTCTCTCTCTCTCTCTCTCTCTCTCTCTCTCTCTCTCTCTCTCTCTCTCTCTCTCTCTCTCTCTCTCTCTCTCTCTCTCTCTCTCTCTCTCTCTCTCTCTCTCTCTCTCTCTCTCTCTCTCTCTCTCTCTCTCTCTCTCTCTCTCTCTCTCTCTCAAATCAAAGCAGCAAAATGGATTTTGGGATCGATTTCACAATCGCCGGTCTGAAATCGATTGTACCAATTAATTGAGGCAAAAAAATCTATTAAATTCATGAATTTCTACTCTCTTTTCATAAATGTCTTCAATATAGACACTTAATATGTCCTAATGAATAATAAATCCACGAGGCAAGGCCTTCGCAGCGTTCTTTACTTGAAAAGACAAACACTTGAGAAGTTGAAGATCAGAGAGAACGTAAGTACTTAAAAATCATAAAACGTGGCTAACTTTCCCCAATCTGCCACTCATAAAAATCGATTTATCCTAACAAAAAATCGTATAGTTGTTGACAATAATCGATAGACGATTAAAGTTGACCCATGAAAATCGAGTGTAAAAAAATATATATAAAAATCGGTGTTCAAACATCGATTTTTTGTGAAAATCGATTGCTAACCCTAGCGTGGGCAGTGTTGCCCGAGGTAAAACTTAGCAATCTAAAACAGATGCAATCTTTTCAAAACCGAAAAATAGTCCAAATTGGATTAATTTTATTCCATCCATGGAACTTTAGTCGTGAGTTTACGTGTCAAGGTGCGTAGATTTAAAATCTGCGATTTCTGATCCTAGAAGTGAATCCAAAAACCAGACAATGGCGGAAATGCCAAAACTTAACTGGGGTAATAGTTATGGGTAATCTAATCGCCAACTGCGGACAATTTGAACAGATATGTCGTTTCCAATCGTGTAGCATAGCTATGGTGAACACTTTCAGTGGACTGTATGAACTTTAGGAAGGAAAAAATGGCGGCAATGCAAGACCATTTGGATGGAATATATGTAACAGAAGTGGATTACATACAGCAGAATGTTTAAAGAACTCTTTGTAAAACGATACCAAAGTTAGCGAGAAGTGGAGAAGAAATTCATTCTGTATTAGCCTCTATGGTTGTAAACACATTTAAGAGGGAAGATATTGTTCGTAAATAATTATACAGTGTGGTACTTACGTACACGCCCTGCGTGGAATATTCTCCCAGTCAACATTTTCTGGTTGATACCGTTTTCCACTACGCGAGCTGTAGCGCTTGTTTTAAATTCAGGCAGTTACATACGGAAATTGCGTACATGTTTTTCTCTTCCTCATAACTAACAAGACTTCGTGCTAATGAGAATTTCGGCAATTCTCAATGCTGTGCGAGAAACGTCGTTGGAACGGCTCACAAACGCGGTGTCTGTTCGCTTCAAAAACAGTTGATGCTGACTCTGAAACCGTAGTTTATTTAATTATGAGAATTAGGCATCGCATATATAATTAATTCAATTTGTGAGTAAAGAGCTTCGTAATTATCTCTTGTGCCAAATATATTCTGCAGGGGTGGCCCTCCCCCCAAACTAAGAACCAGCCCCCCAATGTAAGTTGCTACCCCCTCCCCAAAACAAAAATGTGAAAAAATACTCGTAAGCACCTCTTATTTCATCTAAAACTAAAAAAAGATTTATATAGGTATTGAAAAATTCAAACCTAGTTGGGTCATTGTCGGAGCACTGTCATTACCATTTATACATTTTCAGATAGAAAAACTAATTATATTTACGTTAAACACTGTCTCAATCAACTTTATCCCTCAAAAATTTTAAAAATCAAGAAAAATCTGCTCAAAATTGAAAAATATGATCTCGTTATATTCTACCAAATATTAAATTTGTTATATATTTCCATTCTTAAATGTCACCCCTTGAGATTGGTCGATTATCTGCGAGTAAAGAATACTTCGTTGATGCGTAATTGCAACCATGTTTAGTAAATTTAGGACCGAAGATTTGAAGGAAAAAATTCAGATGGAAGATAGATAGATAGATAGATAGATAGAAGAAGCGTTTATTGCAACTTAAAACAAAATTCATTTACATATATTCGACGAAACGCTTATGACATTTACTGCATAATCATTTGATTGTGGCAGGTAAGTTGGCTCGGTTATGGTTTTAATAACCTACAATCAGCATAAATATTTTCCATAATAACAACTTTCTATCACGGGTGACAGTCACTGATATATAACAACAAACAGGAATATATAAAAATATAAACAATAAACAAGAATATACATAAATCCAGTAAGCATAGACGTATTCATTACATTCAACATTACATATTCATTCATTAATTTCTTTTCAATTTATTAAATATATCATTCCTCTTCCGGGTGATTAAATTACTCTATCATAAATTGTCGATATTTTCCAGCTTTTTCGAAATATTGCACCATTGCTTCCAACAGCTCATTCCCATTCAATATTGCAATAATCTCTTGCCTTGACAGCCTCGGACTTCTGAGGAACTCCACACGAAACTCGCTTCAGTGGATTGAACGATACAGAGAAGATTAGCATGGCCCCTGCGCAAGGATGGCACGCAAATTCGTGAAGCGTTCCACATTCAGATGGAAGATACGAATGAATTTTCAAATCTGAATAAAGTATCGAATAAGTGCAGAGCCATTAAAATAGGTTTTAACTACAGTAGGTAGATAGATTTGCCTAGTTTTAGCTCAGCTAATAGGGTCAACGCTTACAACTTTTCGGGTTAGAGCTTGATGGCCTAGTTCAAGATTCTGGTATTAATTCAAATGAAACGTCCACAGTTTTGTGATTGTTCAGCACTTTAAATAAGTTTCTCTGTTTTCGCAAGGTTCCAAGATCCGAAAGTTTCTTAAGTTGACCCGCTCTCAATGTTTTCGCACATTACTTACGCTTCCGCTGTCTGCCACAACCAGGCTCCTCCCATTCTGCTCTACCTTTTTAATTTAGTTTTCAAACAAATAAACGATGAATGAAAGACGTTCATTTCTGAATTTTGTTTTGATGGTGCAAAAATAGGAAGCATGTATAGTTTGGTTCATTGTTTTCAATAATGATCAAGAAAAAAATTCTTAACCCCCAGCCGGAGCTTTTTCAAAAACTACTGAAGCAAAAATAATTGAAATTGGGTTAAAATCACATTGAGGGACTAGTTGGGACTAAATTCTAAGATAAACTTCCAGTTAAAAGGGTTAAATTAAAAGAAAACTGTAAAGGGTGAAATCAACACAATGAAAGTTTAAAAAATCTGGATATTGAAAATCTTCGGAATATTTTTTTATGTCCGTTATTGATAGACTCTTAATGAATTGAATGGGCCCACACGTATCGCCTTATGTTCCATGGACAGAAAAAATAAATATGAACACGTATGTGAATATGAGCGTGCTTAGACATAGTAGGAATGTATTAGTATCTTGTGAGGATCGAATCACCTGATATATTTGAAACGGAAATTCTTTTATGAAGGATGAGAATTCAAATCATCAATTGAGCCCACACTGACCACTTAAGGTTCATCCGCTCACTTTTCTTAAGGTCTAGAACATTGGTTCCCATCCGTTCTTCGCCTGTCTCCCCTATCTGGAGTTGAAGTAATACTTATCGCCCCCATATAATTTCTATTTATATGAATAGAATATTTGTGAATAAGTGTCCATAGTTTCACCCAAACTAACTCAAAACTATTCTGCTTGAAAATAATTTTAACTTCTCAGTCATGTTTCACATCTAAAACCTCCGACTGTGAACATTTCTCAAGCGTGAGAACAGCCTCAAACGAAAATGGAACCAGAAGCCAATCAGGAATGTGTAGCTTGGTAAAATCGGAAAACCTTGTTTCCATGCCAGTCTTAAACAAGTTATGTTTAAGATTAAATTATTTAATCAATGAAAATAAGAATTATTTCTTTTGGGTGGTCGGAGTCTTGGTATCTACTAGTGAACACGTTTTGAGGGTAGGAATTCGGATCAACAATTGATCCAAGGGAATGTCAAACAGAATATTCCTTTGGACCCAAAAAGGTTTGATCGCGTTCTTCCAAATAAACAAATTAAATTAGACCGAAAAAGAAAGCGCTCCTATGGGTTCTATAATTGCTAATTATTTTCAATGCAATCCATTACTCCTTGAAATATTTAATTTGATCTACCAATGGCATCCAGTAATGCTATCCCATATTATA
This sequence comes from Creontiades dilutus, assembly GCA_031894815.1. Taxonomy (NCBI): domain Eukaryota; kingdom Metazoa; phylum Arthropoda; class Insecta; order Hemiptera; family Miridae; genus Creontiades; species Creontiades dilutus. Next base: position 90,909 of record JAVIWC010000853.1, on the reverse strand, counting down.
ATGATATCGAAGAAATATCCCGACTCCAGGAAGTCATCCCGCTAATCAGGACTTGTCATTAGAAGCAGAAAAGGTCAACCAACGTCTCTGGTTGCCGTATCACTAACGAGTCGCTCTGCTTTATTTTAATAAATGAACGCGGACGAAGCTTTTAAAGACCTCATTATAAAATATAATGGCAATCAATCCGTTATGAAAAAAATGTTGGAGAGCGAAAAAAAATGATAAACTGGTGCTGGCTGTATGTTTTGTTTATATCAATTTGTGAACTTATTCAACAGGTCAGAAAAAAAAAAAAATTTGTTTTCCCATCTCAATATTGGGAGGTCAAAATGTTGAAAATGATAACATTCGAGGAGTCATGTCTGGCTGTTTGGTTTCAATATCTGGCACTAGAGAAATTATACCTACTGTTTAGTTCCAACTATTTCTACCAGAGTGAGTTGGCGTACCTCATCACTCATTCTAGAACAATAAAACTGAATCTATTTATTGATTGATTATTACCTAATGCAGGAGGTTGATCGTTTGGGTGAGAAATACGGGTAATTAGATGTACCCACTGAAGACCCACTGCGTAAAGAAGGCATATTATTGGAAATTATAAATCAATTTAAAAATTTGGAATCTGTCTACGAATGTATTACAACGAGGTAATGGAATTGCCTACTTGCCCCTTCCAAGGGTTTCAGATTTTCCTGCAACACTCATCCGGTACCCCTAAAGCTAAAAAGCTTCAACCTACTGTTAAATAATGAATTTGGAATTGACAGGTAAAAACGGGGCCTGAAAAATGAATTTTGTTAAAAGCTTCAATAGCACTCATTTCTCTAACGCTTGATAATCTTAAAAAGTAATTATTGTTGTTGAAGTTGTGAACGATTGATTATTTTTGTAATTGTGAATATTGACTGAAATGCAAGCCAAAATGTCAATTTCTCAAAGGACTAATCAAATTTAATTCTATTGTTGTATTTATGAGTGGAAATTAGGGTTTCAATTAATGAAGTTTCTTCAGCTAAATTTTCAAATTGAATATGCAACGACGTCTATCCATTCACACCTTGCATAAGAGTGTGCAAGACTCCACAAACGTGTAAATTAATTAAATTTAATGATTAATATTAGCTAAAAGCTAATGCTCAGGATTAGTAGTGTCGATAGCGTCGAGAATCTATCCATATCCAAAAACATTACACTTTATTTGCATAGTTGAATGTTTTGTATGTAGGTACTTCATACACAATGTTTCGACTCTTTAACACTATTTAATTGAAACATAGTATTAATTCGAGTAAAATTCGTTCATACGGTGATATGCAAGGTTTTTGTACATAGAATGAAAAAGAAAGGGGATTCCATTTAAGTAAATACAAATCTCCTACGAACAATGAACATGTAGGTACAGCTTCCATACAACATTCGATGTTAAAAGTATAAAAAATTAATTCATAAACTGCACCGCCTTTTGAATTAGGCTATTGTTCTTTCTTCGGAGATCCTTTTGAAAGAGCCAACAAAAAAAGCTGAATGCAAATTGTTCCTTTTTTACGGCCAGTGTTCGGAAGCAGTGAAAAAAGAAAAAAAATTAATCTCTCTTATTCCACAGTTCATCTGTTGCTTTGTCTACTTGATAAACCTCAAAGGTGCGGAGGCGTGAAGCTGCAATTTCCATATCATTGTTCGACTCTAGAATTTCAAATGACTGAAGCTTCAAGGTTGGGATTTTATGTTTGCTATTACAATATTTTTCACCACCTGTCTAGAAAGCTTTGGGAACATCCGCCGTCAAACTGTTGAATCAAGTTGAAAGAGTGTTCAAGAGGGTTCCAAGAAGGCACTCTCGCAGTTTCCGATAGACACACATCACGAAATTTCGTGGAATGAGCCTAAGATTCGAACCGCTGCGGCGATCACTAAGGTCTGGGAAATTTTTTGTGAGTTACGTCTCCACAACAATAGGACAACATTTACAAATGTATGATCCCTTAAAAACCGCTAAAAATTATTGAACAAAAAGTTTATTATTTCCGTATTGATAATCCTCCGACGAAAAACACTAATCTATGCGTATTTGATAAAGCGGGTGATACATCACCTAAATTTCGGGAACCACACCCTGTAATTGTTGTCTGGATGCCTTAACCCAAGGCCGCTAGACGTCAACAGTACAGTGAGAAAGTGTAGGCACTCGTAATGATTATGACTTAGATATTGGGAAGACAAAATTCAAACATTCCAGTTCCTTTTTTTTTCGTTCAACATTATTATGGAAAAGTTTTCCCCCGCTTAAAATTGCCTAATTTGGCTTGCTACGAAGGTTTCACGTTTGCTCATCATCAATAGCTACTCATAATAAAATCGCGCTGAAATTGGTGGGATTATCAGACTGATTTTCCCCGACCTTCAAGAAAATGTGTCGCTACTGGACCTCTGGAACCTGGAAAAATGATCCTTGTTGGATTCTGCGTTAGAACATACGCAAACTGACTTATCGATTTCTGAGCAATGAAACTATAGACAATCTACAGACTAAGACTCTGGAAGTTTCATAGAATTCGGTTGAAAATGGCATGAATTAGGCTTGTTAGATGGTTCTGCGGACAGACAGACAAACAGAAACGAAACAACGGTTGTTCAGTACAGTCAAAATTTGAAATGCGAGTAAGCATTTTAATATTGGTGAATTAATTTTGTTCATCCCCCGAATGTGAAATCAGAACCTTTATCATCTACTGGTAAATTGGAAGAAAAAGCTTCCCCAAGTACATAAAAAAAGAGCTAAAACTGTTAAAGTTAAGTTAGAACAGTAAAAAAAGTAAACATATTTAAAAACCTTATTTGACTTACAATTAATCGCAGTTATTTGAATCGTGCTAAATATTGGCCACTTGAGAAGCGGAGGTCATAAACAGCTCAACTTCGTGATATTGGCAGCCCGTTGACAACCAAAGAGTTGCCGATACCAGGTAGGTATGAAGGCATACGTCATTTCAAAATTTCGATCACATTTATGTCACTGATCAGTATTGCCGTCAAATCTCAACTAAATACAGTTTTGTAAGTGTTTTAAAATTGTCTCCTATGTGGATGTACATGTTTCATAGAAGATTGTGTAAAAGTTGTGCCTACAGGACCCAGGAGAAAATACCAAAGCCCGTATTTCTCACTCCCTACAGCTGCCACTAACCAGAGAAATATTTATTTATGCTGTTACATCCACTTACACTATGAAAGAACATACCATCTACAATGGATATCCGCCTCAAGAAAAAAAAATTGGGTCAAATCAAGTAGCCTTATCAGCCCATTATTTCAGTGTCACGCGGTTTTTCCTCACTCCCTACAATGTTTTGAAAAGTAGCCCCCAACAGGCAGGAAAGGGTGTTTATGAAGTTGCTTCTGTTTCGTTGACATCCCTTATTCAGGATGGTCCCAACGCTGGTGGTTGTATTTTGCCTAGACCTTCTAGGTTAGTTCTACCGGGAAAACCATCCCTGGAGGCAGCAGTGTAGGTTTTTAACTCTCACTCTCTGCTCCTGTAACATTCTGACTGTGGCAAGTGAAACTTGATCGCACTTGTTGACAGTTTAAGTGTAGTTGTTGGAAGTTCGTTGACAACATTTTGGTTCAACCAGTTTCAATTGATTTGTGGCCTGTAAAGGCGGTGAAAGGCTATAACCTCACTCCCTACAATATCCAGCTAATAGTCCCTTAAATTGTAGGGAGTGAGATCTGCTTGTAGCAAGTGAGACTTTGGCAAGGAATCCTTGGTATTTCGTGTAGCTAAAATTATGCTAATTTGTGCTGTTCAACTCATCTAAATTGAAAGACTTGAGCGCCGATTCCCATGGAGGTTGGAGGCTCAAGAGGGAAAAAATAGTAGTATATACCTCACTCCCTACAAAAGTTTTTTTTTTTTCAAAATGGCGGATTAATGTGCCGAGAGAACCGCAGTGATTGGTTAGGAACAAGAAAATTGATCAAGCTACAACTTTTATTCTTTAGAAAAGTCAATACCCAAATGTGACCAAAATTTTGAAATGACCCACGTATAAGCAGAAGACTTTTCATACAGACCAACATAATATTTTATATTAACTTAATACGTAATCAAATTTTAAATATCTCTTTAAATAAAGTATGGATCCGTAGTGCACTCAAATGATAAAATTATTGGGTCCCAAAAATAAGTGGAAGATGATGTTGTTCACCACATAATACATCATGTGCTAATATTTGTGTTAGGCATCTCGAATTCACGCAAATTGTACGGTGTTGCTGTCTGCTCAGGCTTTTGTAAACTTCCTCTCGATTGAACTGAGGGTTACAAGATCGTCGGTGTTTATCAAGCCATCATGAGATCAAATGTTGACAAAGCTCGAGGCTCTGAGTGTTCGACTCTTTATATTGTTGATCTTCAGCTTCGGAGATAAGCCCCCCATTCCGCTGGTGAGCTATTCGAGAATATGAATACGACGAATCGGCCTCCCTAAGGCATCTGTAATGTTTAATCTATCAGCCTGGGGGTTGGTAATACTTAGCAGGCTGAAAAACATTATTAGAATTCCAAAAATATGTGTGGTCTTCAATGGGAGCGAATAAGTGCTGTGTTGAGCATTATTTATGTGCAGTAAATGTTTAATATTCTTGTTTTTTGACCACTCAGTACTGAATATTTTGTTGTGTTCATTGAGGGTTGGTCTCAATGAAATCAACAAAATATTCTCTAAATGTTTAGAAATTATCTCCTTTCAAAATTTTAAGACCATTGTAGCAACAACATTACATAACAACAGTGTTATAATATTGCGTACAGACCGTATTTTTTGTTGACTTGTTAGTAAGTGTTTTAAATGGCAAAATGCCTTTAAGCTTAAGCCATGAGTGAATCGACAAGACCTTCCCCAATAACACGGACCAATCCTATCGTTGAGAACGTAACCTCGATAAGCGAGTCGCTCATGTTCATAATTGTAGTGTCCGCATATGTATCTGTATCAACTTTATTTATTGACTGAATAAACTATGTATCTATCATGCGTAGCCGCTACTGGTGATGAGATTATGTTGAAATGTCTGTGATACAAACATCCTTCACCAACTGCTTCCCAAGTTAAAAAGGATTTCGGTCGATTAAGATGAATTGACGGTTGCCAAGTTTTAGGTGGTCGTACGTGCAGAGAGGAGTATCGATTTACAAGCATTGGTACTTACAGTTTCACAAACCTAACACGTAGGCTAACACAAGCCTACTTGCCCTGAAAATTTCGGCAAAATCTGTCGGAAGAAAGTGTAGAAAAGCGTTTTTCAAAGAATTTGGACAATGGTACCGCTCGATATTGGTAAACTCAAAACCAAAACCAATGACATCAGAGCAATAGATCGATAATGAATTTTGGTAGAAATGTATACAAACGGATAGTACATTTTGAATATGAGCTACTCGCTTGAGGTTACTTTTTCATCATTAAGCTTGGCCCGTGTTTAAAATAGTCAAATCGAACCACTAAAATCGATTTTGGGATCGATTTCACAGCCGGCGGTCTGAAATCAATTGTAGTAGTGGGTATAGGTAGTGGGGTGACCACATTCACTTTGAATCTTTTGTTTGAAGCGTATTTATTTCTTCGTATTCGATTAGATACGTTTAGTCCTGCAGCGAGGACTTCTTCAGTCTACAACTAAGCATAAAAGTATTCTTTGAGTTCTTTGAATTTACATAGTGTGTATATACACAAATGGTCAAAGGATCATATTTCTTACATAAAACCTATTGAACCTATCACCTTATTTACTATATATATCATATATTACTATTGCTTACCTTACTATGTCATAAATATAAGTAGAATTTAGGCATTGACGTCGTGGTGCCACCACACATCTCTTCAGTTGTTGTTTTTTACTGATTGTACCAATTCATTGAGGCCAAAAAATCAATTAAAATAAATTTTTTTGTGGTTCACTTTGAAACTTTCATATGTTGAGATTCAAAAAATTCAATGTCCGTCCATAATGTCACGCATAACTGCCTCAAAAATGACGATAACTGTCGGATGCGCATTCGAAAATGTGATATATTTGAAACACCTATAACTTCTCTAAAAATCGTCCGAAGGATTCATAATTAATGTTTGTATTCATAATTAATGTATAATGTTTTAAAAGAATATAATTTCTAAACAATTACTGTACATGAATACTGTTTAACACACCTTCTCGTCATTTGTAAAGCGTGAAACTTCAGAAATTCGCTCATAGGAGCGAAACATAACTAGAACTCGTTTGATGCCTTTGGAGTTCAATGGTTTTTGGATTTCCCCTTCCGTTCTTGAGAAACTTGTTTCAGAAGAACGAAGAAACATTTTAGAAGGAACCTAGCGAGTTATGATTCCCAACTCCCACAAAACCTGATGAAGGGGATTCACCTCACAAAGAGCACATGGGAACCTCCCCGAGCTCGTTATTCTCACCACGTTGAAGGTAGCACACAAATTAATGAGCGGGAAATAACAAGAAATTCACAGTTTGTGGGAGGAGCTCGCATTCAGTATTTCACTGCCCCCTGAGTGCTTCGTTCCGAAAACCACTTCCGCGGGAACTGTGAGTCCGTGTGGAGTGAGGGAGTCGTCCCTCCTCGCACCCCTTACCACGACTTTCCTTCTGAAAATGATGAATTTTCCCGAAAGAAAAGCGTTCTCCAAGTAACGCCCCCCCCCCCCCCACTACCAAACCCACCGTAAAAACAAAGCTGACCTTCCTGGGTCTTGTGAAACAATATGTAGAAGTCAGTCTTCAGTAACAAAAGAACCGGAATATTTATGAGGCAAGTTCGGGCACCTTGTTTTTTGGATGCCCTTTTCGGAACTTACAATAGGTTCCTTACACGGAGAGGATCTTTTGTATCGAATGGGAAAAAGTAACCTACTTCCTTTAGATTCATATTTTTCCACTTTTCTTGAACGCGAATTTGTTTAATAATACTCGAACAAATGCAATGTAACATCTCACTTTGAAATTAATAGCTTTCCCTGCCAAATTGTATTAAGGCCAAATTTTTAAAAATAATGGATCCCAAAATCGATTCACAGAACAGAAAATGATAGTTAGTACCTCGCGAAACGATACGTTTTCCACGATACGATCCCAATATCTCTTGCCGCTTGAAATTGTTTTGAAGTTGGCGTGCTACGGGCAAACCTAACGCGTCACTAAGCAAGCCTCACCTCACTATTCAAACTGTTCCGCTATTGGTCGACGTGACGTCATCTTCCTTTCTCTCTAAATCCTGTTAAATTATCATTCTCAATCGGTTTGTTTGGAAACTTGAACAGTTTAATTGAGAAAAAAGCACCGAAAAAAATGGGTACAGCTTGCGCAATGGACAATGTGAATGACATTCGTATGAGTCATTTCCGAAACATTTTAAGGAGTCATCAGAAGCAGGCTTCTTTAGATAGATATTTTTCGGGGAGAAATGCACCAGAAAGTTAAGAAGCGACTAGTAAGTAAACTGGGAATGAAAGTGAAGACGATGACGTATCACCTCAAATTTAGGTTCAGTTAGTTATACAAAAATGAATTATAGTGAAATTACATTTTTCTATATATTTTCCATTCATTTGTAAGGTTATTTTAATTTATAAATGTGTTATAAAAGTTTATTGTGTGTAGGTGTATGGTACCGCAGCATGGCCGCAATAGGGACATGTTTTAGAGGTTTTCGACTACTATCCTTCAGAAAAACTTGGTTTTCCCCACTTTGAACCCTCATTTTGCATTCTACAGAGTAACCAGAACATAATGACGTTGGGAAATCATTAAAAATGATTATCCTTCGTATTTTTTATTTTTATTTTCAAAAAGTGTCCCGATTGAGGGGCATAGGTTCCGGAATAGGGACACTCCGAGTTTTTCTTCAAAAACCCATTTATATAATCCATTTCATCAATAGGGAGAAGGTTTTTCTTTTTAAAAACTGTATAATTTTAACAAGAATAGTATATTATGTAATGTGCGATACACGTTCACGAAAAAAAAAGTTTAGGAACTCAGAATTGACCTGCCTAATTGATTCGCCACTGACCAGCCGCTGCAGTTCACGCTCAATTTTTTTTTTTGGGTGCCTTATATACAGGCGTCGAACTCTTACAGAGTCAGACGGGATGATCAATATAGAAAAGATGACGTGGAAGGTATTTAGTTGCTTTAGGAAAATATTTGGTGACAAGGAAAATGATAAGATCGTGAATATTTGAATGTCCTAATTGAGGCTCACAACAACGAAAAAATTACTTTTCTGACAAATATCGACATTGTAAGGTTTACAAAAACCTTTTTTAAACCTGTATCGTGAGATGCCGAGTAACCCAATAATAAATGCTGAGACTTACCTACCAAAAACGCTGCAACTGGGGTCCCTCTTGATCAAAGGGCCCTCTTGATTAATTAATTTGCAGTGCGGGAAACCCATTTTAGCTTGAACCGTGTTCCGTGGTGAAAGTTTTTATTTGACGTGCTACGTATTGTTTATTTTTAATTTTATTTTTTGGGTGTTAAATATATTTATCAACCGCCCAATGTTTTGTTCACTGTGCAATGTTTTTTCTTGCCGCGCAATATACTTTCTAAAGGTCAATGTTTTTTTCTACCGTGATTTCAAAAAAAGTTACCGAGCTATTTTGCCGTAACGATTCCCCTAACTAGAGCCTAACAATTTGAAATGTGTATATAGCTTACTGCAGTTTAGTTCGGTAAACATAGTTAACGGAATGTGCGAAATTTTGCGGAGAGAACTCTTCTGCACTGATACTGACAGCCTTACAACAAAATGGGAGTCTACCTGGCCACTTGTTCACAGATATCAACATCACTAGTTCAAAGACCCAGCTACGCAGTTTAAAAAGAAATAGGTGAATAACACAATGAGGGAGTATAAAAACAATATGCAAAGAAAAAGAAATCGTATATTCCAAGTCCCCGAGGAGGGGAGCACGTCGGCTGCCCTGGGAGACGCTCTGCCCCTCTGGGACCCTCTCCCCTTCACTGACGGGATGGGGGGGGGGTTCTGGGGGGCGAATGCCGCCCGTCCAGCGTCACCACCCCTGAAAAAGGGATATACCTCTGATACTTTCTTCTTTATATATACGATAATGTAGGTTTTTACATCAACATGCAGATATACAAGTACTAATACAGATTCCTATCTGTCCAAATAGTCTGTACATTGCTAACAGGACTGATGTAGGATATATTTTTATTAGTTTCTTTTTTTTTTCAGTAGTTAGTTGAGCTGGGAGCATCTTGAGGCGGACTGTGGAAATAGTGGGGGAAGAGAGTTGTTTAACTAGCGTCTTTTGTGCTGTATATAATTTAAAGTTATATTCTTCATTCCTATGCTCCTAAGCAACTCACAAGTAGTAGCGAGTTCATTGTAACTTGGGTGGCTTACAGGTCTGGTGGGTTCCACTATTCTTCGCAAATCCCTCAAATGGATTTTCATCTTTGGCTGGTTTCCAGCACTCGATAGCGTTAATTCTGTTTCATCCTGTCAACCTCACGGAGTAATGAAGTGCAAGCGATGTCACTCCATGAAATTACCAATTCACTATGGGCGTAGTCCTCGCCGCAACGTCGACTTAGGGATTGGAATTAGCCCCAACGCGTGAGGCGCCCGGCATTTCACATTCTGGGGGACGTCAGGCCGGGCAAAAGGGGGTAAATCTAGGAGAGCGGATCGGGAGGGCTGTGGTCGAGACCTTAAATCGCCTCTTGGAAGCGGAGCGCTCGAGGGAGATGACAGATTGGATGCGGCCTCCCGGACCGAAAAGGGGGTGACATGACTGCAAACATGAGCTGGAGACTTCTCTGCTCTCTCAAAGCTTCCAATATCAACGGAAAGGTCAACATCCATCTTATGCCGCGGACGTCTGCATTATGGGAGATGCCTACTGGAAACTAAAGCCTCTTAGTTGGATTATGTTGTATCAAGTTCTATCTTGTCAATCCAAGAATGAAGGGTCAAATGATCTTGTTTTCGACATTTGAGAATGAATGGTTCGTATCTAGAGTATCCATCTACATCAATTAGGGGACCAATCCATTTGAAATGACATCCCAAAAGAAAATTAATGTATTGACACTTTGCATTATCACACAAAGGTTTGTAATTCCTGCATTATAAGGAGAACACTCCTTCTGCAAGACCGCAAATCTGCAGTTAAATAACGAATGAGTCTTTAGTCTCAAATTTGATTCGGCCTTCCAATTTTCAATAGGTAAACATACATATGAGTCATTTCAAAACTATGCGTTATTTCAAGCATCAATTTCCCATCAAAAAAGTAGTTTTGGAAAACCCATTCAATGTTAAGTGTAATTGTTTTTTGCGTACAATGTCTTTCCACTTAGGATCAATGTATGTTGTTCTTCTGAAAGCATCGCTCGATATTTGGATTTGACATGTGTTATTTTTGAAAAGATTTGTTCGCAAACAGACGTTGAACCAAAAATTGATAACATTTGTCTGGAAAAACTCTTGATTCCCTTGAAGTCATCACGTTCTGGCGGTAGCCTAATTTTTTCCATCCATCCATTTTTTTTCCGCGGGCGGCGGGCCGGGCCAGATCCTTTCGGGGGCCGCAACTGCCCCGTAGTTTGGGGACCCCAATTTTAAACTATCACCACTATCTACCAATTTATTGCAACCATATCCAATCACTTGACAGTTATGGTCCAATTTGCTTCAGCTTCGCTACTGAACTTTTTATCAAGTTTCCTTGCCAAGATAATGAAATACTAAACGTAGAAATAAAGTAAAAAAGGAAAAACAATAATCGTTTTTTCTTTTTTAATTTATTTCTACAGAAATTAATTCTATCTTACCGCAAAGTTTTAATGATCCGATCCCTTTAATTTAAATGAAGGATAATATCTAATTTCAACTTCTTCATCAATTCCGTTTTTCGAAAAAAAGAATATAAATATTTTCTGATTCTATTATCCGTGTTTTGAGTTTACACAACGGGAATCTACTCCCTCGTTTCAGCTTCACGGAGAGTATTAATTAAAATATCCTTCACCATAGGCTTATAATGGAGTGCCCAGGAGATATCAAAGGGAGCGGGAGGGTTCACATAAACAAACCGACGACGAAGATTAATTGCAAATATTAGCAAACCAATGAGAATTCTGAATCGATCGTATCTTAGGGAGGACACGCCGTCGTTAGAGAATTCATATTAATTCGAAACCGGACTCTTTACAATTTATTGTTCAGCATTTCATTATTCCGAAATAGAAATGGTTTAATGAGGTTAAGGACCGGTTTCTTCAACTTATCAACCTTCAACAATGGTTTACCATGGTTAAAGTAGATCACAGTTTTACAGGGGCACAGGTATCAGTAATATGTAAATATAGATTTGTATTCTGTTTCAAATAAAATATTGACTTTCAGTTTAAACATTGGCTTTGGCTATATCTAGAAAAAATTTCTTCTCCAAATGAGCTAATGAACATTGCTTCCAAACAACCCTCCAGGACCTGAATAAATTATGCTTGGTGGATTTTAAGTTTGCATATCCGCAGACTGATTTATTGGTTCCTGAGTGATAATACTCATAGGATACCATCATCTGCCTAATCCAAACTTTCCGTGACAATTTCATCAAAATCGGATCATAACTTTGGGATATTGGGCTGTCACGCATGCTCAGTAGCGCTGAAATTGATAAGAAATAGTTTCCCCTGATTACACTGAAAATTTGAGCATGTTCAGACTGAGGTTTTCATCTCCGAGTATCGAAAACATAGGGGACCATTCACAGCCCAACCCGAACCTTCCTGTATTTGGCTTATTTGGGCTAGATTATGGTTGTTACAAGGGTCTAGGAGGACACGGAAAGACTGGCAAATCCACCACACACACAGACAGGAAACGAAATTTGTTCAGAATGGTCTAAAACGCAAAATACAAGTGAACATTTTGATTTTGAAGGAAGAAATTTGTAATCTCCAGAAAATTAGATCGGAGACTACCTATAGATAGTCACAGAAGTAATAAAACTTTGTTTCTCCAATCTCACTGCCATATCTGGTGATGGTGTAAAGAGGTTTCTCAAGAAATAATAAATCTAACGATATCAAGTTCGCCACCGAGCTCATACCATCTGACACAGAGTACTGAACTGGAGTAACCCGTAGTAGTCTTTAGGCGGACCCAGAGAACCGGTTACCTCAACCCCATAACGCCGGTTCCAGGCTCTCGTTTCCACTTAGATGCCTTATTTCCAGTAGAGGTTGATGATATTGAAAAAGCCAAACAGTCTGCAACTAGGTAACCTACCTTCCAGCAGTTTCGTAAGTAACTTTTTCAAATAACGCTCGCCTGGTTGACCCCCGCGCAAGAATAATTTATTCGAATGAGGGAAACAAGTTACGCGTGGGGCAACTTAACATGAGACCTTCTATATCAACCTCCGAACCGTTACGGTGTAAGATAGGTAGGTAGGAAGTATGTACCTCGACGTAAATTGTTATTCCGATGTTGCTTCATTTATATTCAATTCCCTATCCCTTCTTTCGTGAGCACAGCACTTGTCTATGCATGAATAATATCAAGTTTTCTTCTCGGCCCAGTTTATTCTTTGTATTCAAATATAACGCTATCTCCCACTCCTCACTGAAAAGGGTTCAAAGGTTCAACTGAAATAAGTAAAATTATTCAGAAAACAAGCGTTATTTTTCGTTGAAGTAGCTTCGACGGTAGCTATCGATGGTTTGGAGCGCTAAAAAGAAAACACTGATCAGCGAATTCTCATAGAGTTTTAAAGTGTAGGTAAGTGGTTGGCAAACGTGGTCGCGGAAGAGTTCTCATCATTGTCTCGAAGTTGTCAGTTCCCCGAGGATAGAGGAGGAAATGCAAGAGGAAGCGGGATTTTTAAAGGCATTGCGGTTGCGATGGATCTATCTTTTGTTTCGGATGGCTGATGAAAAGATTCCGAACGAGGCTATGAACCGTCAAATGGACGGTAACATGAGACGAAGTTGTCCCAGAAGTCTGTCGCTGGCTGACATGAAAAATGATCTTAGCGCGACAGCCGAGTGGAATGGTGGAGGGCTGAGTATATAGGAGGGGGATCGTTCCAGGCTCACAATGGGCTACAATCGGATGGAGAAACAATTACGGTTGTGACAACCTACAGTTTTTCTTTTCAACCTAAACAAATTCATCAATTTCTCAAATCAGAGTGATGTGATCTTCGGAAGGCCTACGTTGGGCACCCGAGCCTTCTGAAATGAGAGGTGGAAGTGGGGAGCGCCTCCGCTGTGTTTACTCTGGGCACCCGGCATAGGTGAAAATGAGTGAGGTCCGCGAGTGGACCCGTTATCTTCGGCACCCGGGAACGTAAACAGCCGTTCTTAACAATATGATTCAAAGAGCTACACGGGGCATTTGGGATGGCGTTTTTGTAGCCGGAGGAAGTGTTTTGCGAGTGGCTCCTGGAGAGGCCAAATTTTCACAACACTGTAGAATTCTCGAACTATTTGCATGATAATTACGTGCTGACAACTCCACATGGGCGAGCCAGTCAGCCCTCACCAGGCGACAAACGCAGTCGAATCTTTCCACTCGCGCTTCAATAGGGACTTTTCATCGGAGATGTTGGAGGGATCTCAACTAGCTGGTATTCAAGAAAGTTCATACATGACTACGGCGGACTTGAGGTTATCCGCAAAGTTTATTCAACCTCAACGACTAGATTCACAGATTTTTTTAAATTTATAGAAGCACTTATCTGGATGGGACGACATTTCAGCTCCGAGGAGTGGAGTCGGTTGTGAGCCATTTGGAAAATTTCGTGTTACTTTATTGACCTTCACAGGACACTCAGTATTTTAGTTTTGCGTTGATTTTTGTGCAGTTTTATCATTTAAATTATTAACAGGAGTACAATACAGTTCTTAGCGACCGTACTTACCCGACAGTTCCCCCCCCCCCCCCCGCTCAACACTTCTTCAACTAACCTTCGGGTGGGCTCCTTCCGCCCTCTGTTATCCTGGCATCACCGCTTTTTCGTCCGCCCAAGGGATGGGAGGAGCCCCTGGTCACTGAGACCGCTAGGATCTATTGTGACGCTGTCCCCATTTTCAATTCAAAACCTTATTAATAACCTCTTCGTTCACAAAGTGTAGGAGGTTTTCAGGCGTTTCCAAGGCAATATCAGAGGGTGTTAGGGCACCCTTCCCGAAATGCCTGAATATATTTGATGCAACAGCAGGACAAACAGAGGATGTGTTCTGCTGTTTCCGCCTCTTCGCAGCAGAGCCGGCATTCTACTGTCCTGACCTTACCCATTTTGTTTAGGTGGTACCTTAGGGGGCAGTGGCCAGTCAGAAGACCCACTAGTTTACGAAGGTCTTTGCGCCTGAATGATAGAAAGGCTTTTGCGCGTTTCCTTGAAATAGAGAGGAACCGCTTGGCTTGCCTCTGCTTAAGAGTGTTGTGCCAATATTCTGTGCGTGTTTTGTCCTCCCATTTCTGAACCTGTTGAGTTATATAACTCTTGGTAACCCCTAGTTGGGGTTCAAGTCCAATTGGATTGGACTCTGATCCCTTTTTAGCAAGGCGATCAGCTTCCTCGTTGCCCTCTATTCCCTCTTGACCCGGCACCCATAGTAGCATCAGTTTGTTGCCCCGGGCCGCAGCGTTGAGGGAGTTTAGGCAACTCCAAGTCAACTTTGAAGTTACCGAGAAGGCAGAAATGGCCTTTAGTGCTGCTTGGCTGTCAGATAGTATATATATCTGTTAAATGATGGATGTGTTTTCAATACTATTTCTAATTTCTATATTACCGTTTCTGAAATAGTTCCATGTAGCTTCAAGCATCCATCCACATATGTTTTCATTGTGTGCCTAGTTCACCCAAAAATCATTGTAGGTCTTGGCCTCACCACATAGATAAATATGTTGAATCAAGATATATCTGTATTAGCGTATAGAATATTATTTCTATCTTGTATCACGCGAATATCTTAACATGTTCATTTATGTAGGTACCTATTATGCATCATGATTTGTTGGTTGAACACTGTTATGTTGGCAGTTTGTTTATCTGCACCTATGAGCGGGTAGCCTCGCGATCTCCCCATTCTGTCTCCAGCGCTCGTACATATACCTACTTCGTTCTCTCAAAGTGCCTTGTACTTCTCATACCGTTTTCATATCCGAAATTATATCAGTGATCATAACACATCTGCTTGTCTCGTGTTATTTCATATAAAGAACCCGTTCTACTGAATCAGGTGAGTGTATGTGTGTAATATATATATTTGATTATTATATTTGCAATGAGGTAGTAATTTTGATAATCAAAGCCAACTTAGACTCAAACAACTAGCGTCTTTTGAATCAATGAGCCGACAATATCGTTGCACCTTTGAGTCGTTTCCTGGCAATCTCTTTTGCACATATTTCTCTAGCATGGGTTTCCGCTTGATATATGGTTGCGGTCGAACCTAGAGGCTTGGCCAGTTAGAAATTGGGGCCTTTAATCCCCAGACCGGCCGCCCCATTCATCACGGACCCATCTGTGTGCCACACAAGTGTGCCTGGTTTAAATTGAGGCATGGCTCTTTTCCAAAACTCACGATCATTTATGATTACTTTTAAAGGTAGATCAAAGTTCATCTTTTCTAACATTACGTCAGAGATGGACATAGTCAATGGATCTGTATCTATTTTGTCCAGTATTTCCAAGTGACTATCTTTTTGTAGGGAGGGCCTAATTTTTCCCATTTGCTGCATTCTAATGGCCCCTCCCAGCCGTAGCTTTCATCTTTGTTTACTAGCTCCCCTCTGAGCTAGAAACCCATATTTGTAGGTTGCATAGGCAATTTTTCATCTTCGATACTTGAATGTGTAAAATTAATCATTTAAATGATCTGGCTGTAGAACCATAGAAGTCTATTTAATTATAAGCAGTTGAAAACAAAAAGTCTGTTGGAACTAACGTATTTGGTACTGGTGGATAACCCATAGTTAAAGATAATCCATGGGTTTCAAACGAATAGTAAATCATTTTTGTACGGCGAAAAGTTTGATAGAACACTTTTCTCTAGCAAGGTGTTGGAAGGATTAGAGCATGTTGATTCTACTTGATAAATAGTGTTTCGTGTCGTTTCCATGCTGGAAGTTGATGGCTTCGGGGGAGAATAAAAAAATCCAGCTGCAGGGGTGAACCTGGCCGAAGGTGATGAGTTATTGGGTCACCCGATCCTCCCATGCGTTCAAAGTGGACTTCCCCGATCAGGTTTCCATCGTTTTCATGCAGCGTATATACTGTTTCACCGCCGTAAATTTCAACTTGAGACAAGAAAAAGTTACATTTCTATATGAAATGAACGACAATATCAAGAAGTGGTGACATTTACGCCGATTCCATCATTTACTTGCTTTGGGTGAATTTCTAAGGCTACTACCGAGAAGTATCTTAGCTAGATTTCAGCATATGACAAGTGTTTATTATTTAAAACAATGAAGAAAAAAAACCCTGTACGCCTGTAGTAATTTGCCTTCAAAACTACATGCTGATGGTTTTGAGAGGAGATCAAATTTTAACGGATGGAAGTTTTGTTTTGAGTCGCGAGTTTGAATATCTGAATTTTGAAAGGGTGATGTAATTTGGATGACTTAGAAGGTAGGGTACCCAACAACAAACAAAATCAGATTTTTAAAATATTTTTTCATTAAAGTAAAATTGTTAACGAACATTTTAAAACCCCTCCCATGTCAGTACGACGGTTACTTTGGTCAATATAAATTTTTGAAGCCGTAGAGATCTAGTATCCGCCAGGATCGTAGCTTGGCTCGCTGTCCTCCTCTATTCTTCTTCTTATTCTTTGAATCCTACAGAAACACAGACAATTATTCGGTAGATAATATGGAGGTAGGAAGATGTGTGTAAACGAGTGAGTACCTAACTCATGGATCGAGAGAGTTGAAAGAATCAGGGACAAACTGGCCAGAAATGATTACACGTTGAGTCGGGCGCACGAGTGAAAAACTTCAAACGCTTCTACGGAACATTCACTTTTTCAACCATGTTTGACCCATTTCCTCTGGTTATATCCTTCGGAATCTGACTTTATTTGTTTTGTTATGTTGGTATTAAGTTTCTCTTTTGATAGACGGATTGGTTTTGGCCGATTGTTTTTTGTATCTACGTAGTACTCCTACAAAGTCAATTTTTCATAGATACTTTAGGGTATCAATTCTTATCCCTACCAAAAATCAGATTTTGTACATAAATCAAATCAAATCCGTCTAGTTGCTCTAAATATAGTTGTGAATCGTTAGAAGAAACCATGGAGACGCCAGATAGTTCAATAAGAGAAAAAAGGGACAAATGTGGAAAAAGTGACATTTTTGGTTTATTATTCAATAATAAACCATTGTAATTGCTCTGGAAAATGAAAAATTCTAACCCCCCTGAAAATTTCATGGTTTACGTTTCAAAGGGTGTAGAATCCGAATCTGCCAAATTCGGAAAATTTTCCGTCCGTCCGCCGTACACCGTACGCACGATATCTCCGAAACGGCTGGAGCAAAAGATCTGAAATTTTCAGGAAAAATCCATCTTGGTCCGACGACGCCCCAATTCTTGAGCCAGCTCTCTCACTCAATTTAAAGTGCCCTTTAAGGGCTGTCAAAGTTTTGTAAAATCCCTGAAAACCTCAAAACAAGTCGAATCGGCCTAAGTATTTTCCTATTTGAAGAACATACCATGAGGAATCGAATGAGCCCTTCCCCACGTCCGTAGGTCAAACCATTCCCGATGTATGGCCCGATTTATGGTGCCAACATTTGCGTTTTTTCGTTTATTATTGTTTGTTTGTAACCTAGTGATGCCGATAGCGTCGAGTTGTAGTGAATGTGGTTACTGGAGTGATAGCCCATGTGGATATTTGTAGTTTATAGCCGATACACGGGTTGAAGCATTCTGATATGTTTGAAACGCTGATAATATATAGGTAAATATTATTACTGGGGATTATTATTCAATAGATATTATTAATGGGGTAAATAAGTATTCTTTCACTCGGGTTTATTATTCAATTACATTCATTTGGCTTGCATTCATGATTTGAATTTCCACTAAGCTTTGGAGTGTGCGTGTTTCACAGGTGATAGGGCGATTATTGAATTTCAGGAGATATGCATAGAGCACGTGAATCTGTTCTCAACCAAAATACCTATTTGGATTGATCAGTTGATCATATTTGTGTGCCTCCTGAAATTCAGTAATCGCTCTATCCTGTGAAACACGCACACTCCAAAGCTTAGTAGAAATTCAAATCATGAACGCAAGCCGATTGAATAATAAACCCCAGTGAAAGAATTTGCAGAGTTTTCATTGAAAAATATCAACTTTATCGAACCTCTACGCGGTTTGTTACTAAGCCAATTGACAAAATTTGACACCTTTTGGAAACTAGAAATCCTGGTGGTTTTATGGTATATAATAAAGGTAGTTTATGATTATATCGTTTCGATTTATTAACTAGCTTTCCATTCAGCTTCTTCCAAGGGGAGCCGAACCGACGGTGGTAGGTCGTGGAATAACTGAGACGAACAATATTCGAGGTGCCTGGAGATGACTTCGGAATTGCTGACCTCGCTCTGTTATTATTTATCTTATCCTGAGAGCTTCAGCCTCTCGGGCTGAAGGTCGTAAATGTGGATTTATGGGAGGGAATCCCCATTCTCCCCGCAGAAAGGGGAATTAATTTACAATTTCACCATTGAACCAAGTGTTTTATTCGTTCATTTTGTCTCTTTTCGTGTCGTTTTAATTTTGTTTTATCCTAGTAGTGGCCACAGTAAATTCGTTTACAAAATAAACTTGCCACTGGAAAAAAAAATCTGTTGCGTGTGGTAGATTGCTTGATGAACGTTTAAATCTTTTGAAATGTATTAGATGATCTTGAAAGATGTATAATTTGAGCTTGTGCAACGATTTATGGGATAGAAATGTTGAGGAACGTGTTCCGGCACGCATCAACGCCTTCAAAATGTTGGCAGGAATGTCCGTCACGCCAGTTCTAAAGCGGAAACAACGATGATACGAGCGTGTTGACATTTATATAATACCATAACCTTTCTTTCCTGCCAACCTTAACCATTTCATCGCGATCGGACCACTAGAACCAAAAAAATGATTCTTCGTAAATTTGAAGTATGCGCATGCGCAGATCATCGTATTGATTGCCGGCTATTTAAATGTATGGGGACCATGTGCATTCTAATCTCGGCAAATGATGACAATTTTTGGTTCAACGAATGTTTGCGAACAAACCTTTTCAAAAATGACAGATGTCAACTCCAAATATCGAGCCATGCTTTAAGAAGAACACTTGGAAAATTTGCTTATGATTGGAACAACAAACTTTGATCTTAAGTGGAAAGACATTGTAACCGAAAAACAATTGCACACTTCACATTAGATTGGTTTTCCAAAAATAATTGTTTGAATGTAATAATTTTAAGTAAATAAACACAAAGTATATTTCTCATAAATCCTTTAAAAAAATTGTTATTGTTTCTTGTTGAACAATGAAAATTTAATAATCATGGCATTAAACGAATTTATTTAATCACTAAAAACTAGGTTTTGGTTCCTACATTAGGAATAATTTTGAATTTGTCAAATTCGTCAAGGAGTAATTAAAAACCCTGTTTTCAAGTGTCAGACTTTCAAAATTTTCCATTCTTGAAAATTAAATTGTTATATTTTTGTATTGGAAAACCAAAAAGTGATGACGGAATTTTAAAAAATACAATCACTAAACACTTATTTGTTGTACTTACCTACATTAGGCCTTATTTTGAACATGTTAAACTCGTCTAGGAGTGCTTAAAAACTGTTTTCAAGTTTCAAGTATCTAATTTTCAAAATTTTCATCATTTTCCGGGGGTATGGCGCCCAGAATCCCCCCCGTTGGCCCGCACCACCACCTCCACATTATGATACGGCCCTTGGGGCAAATAGTTCGGAGACCCCTGGTATATAGTATTGTTTTCAGCCCAGCCCCTAATCACAGAAAAGCATTTTGTACTATATTTAGGGCTTGTATGTATTTTTTCTAATTTCCCTAATAATGTTGAAAAAGTTTGAATTTGACTTTGAAATACTATATAAAAATATTGTGTATGAATATACACATAGGACATATATCATACAAGTCCTTTGGTTCTGAAACAAGGTGATAGCAACGACAGAAATAACTTAACGGATCGGCTAGCATGGCGTGCTTTGATTAACATCATCCCGCGAAGTGACTTAATCATTTTTGCTTCTCAGAGTCTTTTCATAGTTGTACAAGCTAATTTCATCTCAAATAACTTAATGCAGCAAAAAGGGGGATTCTCTCCCGTTCAACGCGGGGAGTTGACATTTGATAGCGTTCCCAGTAGAACATCAAGAGAATAATGAAATCACTGGCTGGGACAGCCAAGATTCATTTCCCTATTATGTTGTATAATGTAAAAGTTTAACTAAGGAGTTTAAAAGAGGTTCTCCCACCACATCAACCAACACCAACCTCCAAATATCCTGATCAGCTCACTGATCTGCGCAGAATGGCTAAATATACAGATATGATACAGTTTTCGCCAGGGAAGTAACTAGAGGTTGGGGGGGGGGGGGGGGGCTTCCCTGGGCCAAAGTTAGAGGGGCCCCAGATAGGCGAGAAAGTGACAGTTTACTAAGTTTGAATTACGTTTGAATTTGTTGTTCTCTTCTGCTTTTGGTATAAACAGTTAGGCCGGATTAACATTGTCAACAAGCTTCTACAAAAGGAGGACATCACTCTCGATAAATCGGCAAGACAAATTAGTCGATTGATCGGAGAATTTGAATCTCTACGATCAAATTGTTCGTCTGATGCAGTGTAAGGTGCCAAAGATATTTTGAGAAAGATCAACATAAATCCGAACTTCAAAGAAGTTCGCTAACGGAAAAAGAAGCGGATGTTTGACGAAAAAGCAGAAGTAGATGAAACGAACTCTCAGAGGAAAAGAAGTTTGAACTCCTGACTATGCAAATTATAGATAGGATTCTTTCCGAACTGCGGCAAAGGTTTGAAGCCATCCAAAATATGAATGGTTTATTTGGTTTCCTGAATGGAGCTGGATTTGAACATATGTCTGAAAAGGAATTAAAGACCCATGCTGAACTGGCTGTCACCGACAGGGATGCTTTGGATCAGAGCGAGTTAGAACTAGAAGGGGAAAGTTTCAAGTGCTATGCATTGGACTTAGGGCCTAACATAAAAAAGTCTACTCCATTCGAACTTTTGGTTTATATTTGCCAAAACGGCCTCCAAGATGCCTATCCCAATATAATCAAAGCTTTGGGAATTTTTCTTACAATACCCGTGTCTGTTGCATCGAAGGAAAGAAGTTTTAGTAACATACGGACGAAGTTGTGGAAACCCATTTCAATAAAAACGGAGTAAGATTGAACGTTGTCTATATTTCCACGAAAGTAAAGAGTTACACAGTTAAATCGATTTCGACGGTTCATGTTTGTTACTGATGATGACCTAACCGTCGAAATCGATTTAACTGTGTAACTCTTTACTTTCGTGGAAATGTAAACAACGTTCAATCTTACTCCGTTTTTTTTTTTTTTTTCAAGTTTTAGTAAACTGAGGATTATAAAAAACTACCTCAGGAACTTGACAGGACAACAACGACTAACCAACTTGGCCGTCATATCAATAAAGCACAAAATAGCTTCAGCACCTGTTTACGCCGAGGGTACAGTGAGCAAGTTTCACTCGCTGTTCAATCTCCTTCTAACAAACAGTCGTAGGTGGGAGTCCGCCTCTGTTTTCATTATCTCCACTCTTTAGTCCGAATATAGCCTTTTCCACGGCACATTCAACTTTTTCTCGTTCATCTCCTTTCTACAAAGCCACGAGGTCTTCAGCATCCTCGCCAAAACCGGGACTACCGTCTTACCAAACTCTCGTCAGAAGGATTGTAAGTACCGGCTATTTTTCTTCACACCTCCCAGCAGATTCTCTCCTCGTCAGGAATAAAAGGAATTTTCCCTTTCCTCTCTGCAGTTTCAGGGAAGCTGGGAACCTCACACTCACTTACTCCTTCGTTTTCTCCGGTCGACCCATCGTCGCCCACTGGATATTTCTGCAAGATTCATCCTCGTCGGGAACGCATCGTTAACTTCGCCAAATATCCGCCGCAAGTTGAACCAACTTTCCCGATCCGAGCGTCTCCCAACCTGAAAATCATCGAAATTCCCCTGAAGCCCTTCCTAATTACTCAGTTATTTTCACCATTATTTTTAATCTTTAGTTCGCTTTGTAGGAGGAGCTCCTCAGTTAGCCCAGGTACGCACTTTCCTTTTATTCTTTAAATATTTTGATATTTGTATAATTTATGAACGGCTCTTATTATTTATAAATATTTTGATTTGTGAAATTCTAAACTTCTACCACAAGAAATTACATTTCGGTTTTATCGAGAAAGTAGCCGTGTTTTTCATTTTGAAAACCCTGCCCCGCTCGAACAGCACCATCTTTTGATGATATCATTAAAACATTCGCAGCAAAAAAAAAAGCCCGAAATTGTTATTTTAAAGTTTGTTTAGGGCTTTCAGTTTGTACAAAAATTTATTTATCATCTATTAGTTTGTTAAATTTAATAAAAATCATATGATATTTTACATTGAGCACTAATTTACCAAACCTTCTCCTTTTAGTTAAAAAGTTTATACGTTGTGAATAAATCAAATTAATTATATTTATATTTTGGTTTATTGGTATATTAAGATGGTATGAGCCATTAGATATTGGGCGTATGGGGAGGGGGGGGGGGGGTGCCAAATTTATTTCTTGCCCAGAGTGAAATACGGCCTGGTTACGTCCCTGGTTTCCAGCGATAATCTGCACCTTATAGTTTCGATGCCTTCAGAGCAAAAATGTACAATACCTCCCGTTCCCATCTCTTTTGATGAGAGAGATATTCTCCGAAGAGTCCTGCAAAGGGCAAGTGAATAAAAGTATGATAAATACTAGGGTACAGCGAGGGATGATAAACTGTGTTAAAGTGAAGCGTTCAACTAAAAATTTCCCTGGAGCTTTTGAGCGGTTTCATTAGAGGACGCCGGCTAAGTGGTTTGTGCATTAAAACTTGACATTCCCGAGAGAAGACGACTAAACCTGTTTTGCAGCCACCAAGTTTCGATGTTGACCGTTTTATACCTCCTTTTTCTCTTTTATTTATTTCAGGTCGAAATCTTAACTGAAATTTAGGCACATGAATAATTTTATTTGAAAAGGAAAGCCAGTAAGTAACTGGTACTTAACTTTCCCTCAGGCATCAAGAATTCATGCAATTTTTCCGTCATCTTCTGATATTATCACAATTCTTTCAAACTTCACTGAGAGACTCACTATTAAAGTTTTCATGTCGTATATCCATAACGAATACACTTTAAAACAGCCTCTAACCTTTCGAGAAGCGCTTAACGACATAGAAAGTTGTTTTCTCCCTGTATGTTGATTCAATGCTCCACATCAAAATGAACGAAAGCTCTGAATTTACTGCATTTTTGAATCACAATGATAGTGAATTTTGAGAAGTCGGAATCTCAAAACTTTCGATGCAAGAAGGTAGTTACTTGTTTGACTCATTAAGAAATGAGTTCCGTGAAAATAATTAATGGCCTACGCCACTCGCTACACTTAGCTCCTCGGTCGGGGGGGGGGGGGGGGTGGATGACACACGCTTCGTTTTCGCAAGCGTTTTAACCTTGAAAAGGTTTTTGCGATCGGACCCCCCCCCCCCCCCCCGCCGAAAAGCGACAAGAGAAACGCTGCAAATTCTTTCACTGGGGTTTGTTATTCAATGATTCATGATTTGAATTTCTACTAAGCTTTGGAGTGTGCGTGTTTCACAGGATGCCTCCTGAAATTCAATAATCGCTATATCACCTGTGAAACGCGTACACTCCAAAGCTTAGTAGAAATTCAACCTATGTAACCAAAGGTTCAGATATTTAGGTTTCCGCTTCTTAAGTCAACATTCTGAGCTGAAGATAATTTTAAATTGTAAAACAAGAGGAGAGATTTCGATGTTAGGATCTTTTTTGAAAGTTTATGCAAAATTTAGGACCTTTGTTTATAATTTGGCACAAGACGCTGGTTTATAGAGTAATCTTGGAAGATATTAGGAAGTTATTAGGGACTGATATATGAAAACTGTATTTTCTCCTATTTTATTTTGTCAACCAGAGAATCATATGTAGGCGTATGTACGGTAACAATAACATAGGAAAAATTTATTTTATTTCATTTTTTTGCTGATCATATTTGGATAGGACGATAATTATTTTATTATCTTGTTTACGAACTCCATATTGTACAGGATGTACCTTTTGCAATAAAAAATACTTGAGACTTGACTTGGCTCACACTATTAACACGCTTTGTAGATATGAAATTGTATTCTTTACTAGCTGTATTGAGGTCTAACTGTCATTTCTGGTTCTACTAATATTTTTTTATATATATATATTTTTTTTTTTTTACAATTCTCAAAACATGATGTGAATTGAATTGAATAGATTGGGTGAATGTACCACCGAGCTTTGCTCTATCGCATGTGGATTCCAACAATTTATCCTTTTATTTTCCTTCTATGTATCATTCATTGCAATGCCTTCTATTTCAATATTATTATGTAGATTCTTTATTTTATTCCCCATCACTATAAACTTTTTGTATCTCTTGGAATAAAATCCTTTTAAATAAATTGACGAAATACAAAAAAATTACTGGCAACAGTCGTGTAGCAGGATGGATACTAAACTTTAAGTTTTTCATAACTTATTCGTATATTTGATGACAAGTGAAGCGTAGATAGGTGTTTTAGTTTATCTAGTTAAAATTCAGTTGTTCTATTCGTGAATTTATCGCACGTGGTGATAAACTCTACTACTTCTATCTACTAATTCATTGTACTTTTTTCCATATCAGCTTTAGTTTTGGGCAAAGAGACGAGTAAAGTTTGGTTTTCACGGATTAGTATTTAGAATGAATTCATTTTCAATTACAAGTTATGGAGACACACTGATCAGTTGAAGGCTTTTATGGCTAATTTCTTTAACTTCTTCATGAAATTAAGTTAATGACGTGATAATTTGTTTCTATACGAAGGGGTTGTGCATAGGAAATATCGTGGGGTTCCGGCTAAAAGTGACCAAGTAACATTTTTTTCAAAATAAGCTTTTTTTGTCATTCCGGTACTAAGAAACGTTGTCTACTGTGTGTTGTTGCTAAGAACGTTATCTTCAAACTGATGTGCAAGAAATACTTTAAAATAAATTTTACCTGCCTGACCCAAAGAGTTTTATGTGACCAAATGGCATTTGAACTCAACCACAAAACACGAGATGGATTACAAATGTACTCTCGCTGGTGCATGTAAATGTTATCAATTGCCATTTGATCACTTTTACTGTGTAGGATTTGTAAGATTGCATAGTGGGCAGGTGAAAATGACCAATTACAGTGATAGGTAATGGATAACCTTTTCTAACAGAAATAGGTATATCATTGTTATTAGATGCTTGGCAACACGATAAATTAACAAAAAAACTATTCAATTCCTCAATTTCATGTAACTATGCGACTTATTTTCGAAGAATTGAATTGACCAAATGAGTAAAGCTTGAAACTCCAGGCAGGTAAAAATGATCAAATAGAGTTTTCCGAATAAACAGCTCTTATTTAATCTGAAGAGAATTTTGAAGCACGATACGAGAGAAGGGCACTAGCCAACTACCTACAGGATAAAGAAAAATCGAAACATAGTCGGATGAGACATTACACAACCAGTGTTCGTAAGAGGAAAATAGGTGAAACTTCAGATCGCTCCCCTGTAAAATTTTGCAAATGTTACTTGGTCACTCTTACTCGGAAAACCACGATATGACTACTGGCTAAGCATGAAACTGATCATATGTGAGATACGAAGATGAAATGGAAGCGGTGAAGTCTTATTTGTCCATATCTGACGACATATAAAGTCAGGAAATAGAGGAAGTGAAACGAAGATTTGACAATGTAACTATGTGGCGATGTGCAGAGGAAATAATATGGCTACTGGCTAAGAATGAACATAATCATGTGTGATATATGAAAATGAAATTTAATATGTGAAGTACAGCATTTCCCACCATTGTAGGTTTTTCCATATCAGCTTTAGTTTTGGACAAACGGACGAGTACAGTTTGGTGATCACGGAGTTATATTTAGTATGAATTCATTCAAAAGTCAATTTCATGGCATGGAGACGCACAAATCGATCTACCGTTCTGAAATAAATTGTTTAAATTCCCTAAAAAGAAGGAAATACATTTTTACTTACAAATTTTTACTGTCTACTTATAGCCTAAATATAGCACAATTCATAAAATCATAAAAGCTTGTCGCGAGATTTAGGCTTGTGTAAATTAATTTTCAAATAGAATATTTTTCCATTCTAATCGCTCTTGAAAAAAACGCTGCAAATTCTTTCAATGGGGTTCATTATTCAATTTCATTCATTTGGCTTGCATTCATGATTTGAATTTCCTATGCTTTGGAGTGTGCGTGTTTCAAGGTGGTAGAACGATTATTGAATTTCAGGAGGCACACAAATATGATCAACTGATCAATCCAAATAGGTATTTTGGTGTAAAACTGATTTAAGTGCTCTATGCATATCTCCTGAAATTCAATAATCGCTCTTTCACCTGTGAAACAATAGCATCGGCTATAAACCCTTTTAGAAGTTCACTTCCAAAGCTCAATAGAATATTCAAATAATGAATGCAATTCCCCATGGAAAGTTCTTCAAAAAAAGCCAAAGGTTTTTAGAACCCTTAAAGGTCGAAATTGAATGAATAAACAAACACGCACATTCCAAAGTGAAATTCAAATTTGCAAGCGTTTTGAAAATGGATCTCTTATTATGTCATCTAGGTTACGATTACAATTCATGGAAGCGCAGAGTTCAGATAAAGGTTATCTGATACAGAAGTAATAAACATTTATAAAATAATTCACGGCTTTGTAAAATTGAGGACCCTAACATTATATCTGAAGCTTTGTAGGTTCCTAGATATTCGCTTCGTGTAGCAGGTGTCTGTAACAGCCCTCTGAAGGGGTAATTTACGGGGTAATTTACTCCTTTCCATCACAAGCTTATCATATGTTTATAAGGTGCAAGTTCCGACTTTGGATTAAAGCCGAATAAGCCCTGTATGATTTGAACTCGTGATGAGATACAACTTTTTACCCTATAATTTAAACCTTGATGTGGTAATTCTAGCTATTTGTTCAGTGCTGGCGATTCCTGGCCAGTGTATTTCCCCGGTAACACACCTGCTAACTTTCCGCGTCGGAGCCATTACACGCATTACCCGCTTTGTAGATCAAATACCGCGATTTCCGCGGTCTATTTGCAGCGCTCTAAGCAAAGGGCTGTTTGAACTAAAGTTTAAGCCCCCCTCCACTCTTACTATTAAATTGTCAAACTCCGGTTCCCCACCTTACTAAAGTTCGTGCAACCGCCGAATTGTGTGCGATAATTACAAATGATCAAGCATACAAATGGTTAGCTCATATACTCACAAGGCTCAACCGCGGTTGCTCCCCTTTGTAAACACGTTAGAAGAACAGCTCTGCTTTGTCTAACGCTAAAAGCTTCTCCCGGGAAAACGCAAACTAATCCGCCCATTATTTTCCGAGCTAGATACTGCATTGTGTTCTCGGTTTAATCTCCAGTTTTAAAGAAAGTCCCTTTTTTTCCCCTTGAATAAGAGTGGAAAAGTGAAGATGGCATTCCAAACGTCTGGTGAGAAGACGCTTTTAGTGAACGTTTCGAGGTTTGGCACGAATTACTTTTACTTATTATGATTTACTTTTTGCGACAAATTAGTTGTGAAATCGCTACATGTTTGTCCCACTTCTACGATAAACACCTTGTATATCAACCGAACAGCTTCAGGAGTCACTTCTCAAACTAATTCCGAACTATAATGTCTCTTTCCAACTCTTTTTACTTTCCTAAAAATAAGTGTTATTTTTCCATTTCAACATTTCTTGTGTCTTCGACCTTCTGACACTAAAATGGTCGTGACTCCTTTAATATCTCCCTTTTTCTTCGTGAAGGTCAACATTTTCAAATTTGTGAGACAACTGGACTTTATGTGGGATCTAACAATATCAGAATCATGGTAATCGGGTTAGAATTGTAGCCGGAGCAACTTTTAACTGATTTGTTGGGAGACAGAACCAATCACTAAAACACTTTTTCCGGCTTTCATCCTTAATTTTTTCCTTTTTCTTCGTTTAAATAAACATTTTCAAGGTTTGTTTGAAACGAAACCAATCAATGAAACACTTTCTTTGGAATTTACTCCCTCGGAGCTCTCTTTTTCTCCGTGAAGTCAACAGTTACAAGGTTTCTTACCAATACTTGACTCCAATCGGGATCGAACAACAGAAGAATCATGACAATCGGGTGAGAATTGTCGCCTAAGCCGCTTGAAACTGATTTGTTGATAAACAAAATCAATCGATAACATACTTTTTTCCGGATTTTCCCCTTAAATTGCTTAGTCAATCTAAATTTGAACACACCGTTGGGAATAACGCTACATTTCCCATCTTCGTTGCTCTTACAAAACAATATTTCTTCGATCTGGATAGGTGAAAAATCAAATCGTCGACTGATTTAGTCAAATTGGCAATGTTTTATGTTTTTCTTCTGGATGTTACGGTATTGCCCGTAAGGTTTTTCAACTACCGTAACACCAAAAACTGATCCTGAATCTCATTTTTCCGATAAAACAATGAGTTCTAATTTTACATAGTTAAGTTGGATAGAAAAGTACGTTTGATTGCGGAAAAATCTGATTTTGTTCTGAAAATCATCGTATCAGGTTGTAAGGCAAAACAATTTCTTCATTTGGGATTGGCAGTGAGAATACTAAATGTTGAGAGATTTGTCTCGGAAAATGTAGCAATAGCTTTGAAAGTTTTCGAGAAAACAAAATTGTTTTCTTTGAATATTATATGAGATAATTAACTTTTCAAATTTAGATAGGTACTGAAATTAACTGTAAAGTGCACAACCGTTTCACAGTTCTTCAACGGGTGGTTGGCGAGAGACCAGGTAGCACGGTTGATGCTATCCGGCTTCACTATCCACAACGCCCTCTCCGAAGCATAAGTATCTCAATACGTGCGAGGGAAAAAACATTTATTGATCATTATATGGGGTGGACTGTTGGATTAGTTGGGTTTGCGAAAAGTATAAATTGATATGCCAAAAGTTCGGATTGGTATGCCAAAAGTTGAAATTGAGCCGCCAAAAGTTTAAATTGAGATGCCAAAAATGTAAATTGATTTGTGTTAAAGGTTCAAATTAGTTGGGACGCCTCTCTTGTCCTTCGAATGGTTCTTTGTTGCCTTGTGGGTAGTGATGCCAGGAGGTGCTCGCTGGCTGCAAACACAGGGGCTTTAAGTCGTGTAGCCACTTCTCGCAAATTTGACCCCACAGCACTTTCATATCGGGCAACGTCCAACGTGCTGCCTCTTTTTATGGCTTGAATGAGTGGCGCAGTGGCTTCTCTGGATACCTCAAAAGCATTTGAGGCCGTTATGACAGGATTTTCGAGAGCAAGGTCTCCAAATTTTTTTGGGTATTCGAGAAGCTCCTGTAAAACTCTTGCCTCCCGGCCAAGAAGGGCTGGTGCCAGCTTGTTTCGTATTGTGTCATTTGTGTGGTATTCGTCTCCAAATCTTCGTACCACTCTTCATCTACCTATCTTAATGCATTGAGGAGAAGGAGTGAAAGCATTCTTTATGAGTTTATTTTTATTTATCTCGTTAAATGTCAGTTGGATTATCACGTTTGTTTCAGAGTGTATACAAGAAGTATTGCCTCTAGTTTTAAAGTACAATTTTCTTGGTGTGGTGATTCACGTACAAGGGCTATCCGAATACAAAAATAATGAACCTTTTTATTATAATCCTACGTTCCGTTTTCCTTATTTACTTACCGTTTTCCTGAGATAGTTCTACAAACTAGATACGTCGTATTCCTCAAAGGAGAATGTCTGGGATCTCTTTGACGGTGTAACGTTCGCTTTAAAATCCGAGGAACACCAGGCGCGCCGAGCTCCGAAAAGAGGGAAATGACATAAACTCTATGACAAACTCGCAAAACCTCATACGCCACCTGTTTTAATTAATTTGCCCACGTACACGCCTTTTGAGCGGAGAAAATGCGAGCTTCAAGAGGGAAACGTTTTAACTCAAACATTTCAAGGAAGCCGTTTTAACTGGATGGTGAACGCTTGGATTTCCAGCTCCGGGGTAAATACCTACAGCGGGTCAACTCTTGTCAACCCGAGTCAGATTAGGAGGGAGACCCGCCAGCCCGGATCTCTTGCGGGAGGCATTTATTCAGTCTAGCGTTTGAATTATCCATTGCTTTTGTTTTATGCATCTGAATCTCTTCGGGCCAATCAACCCATTATCCCTTGTCTTCAATCCTATAAAAGTGTTCACGACTAAATTATGCAGGTGATTCTAAACTCGGATGGATCTAATTTAGAATTCTAGTACCCTAGGAGGCGGTTCGACAGAACACATACCCCAAAACTCGGAGGTTTACTCCGAGTTTGGCGTTCGACAGGAGGTGGTAATCGTTTTTTTCTCGATGTTATCAGACTTTTGAGTGATTTACGTGACATCTCGATCTGTTAGGAGTTTCCGGACTCTGAGGCATTACCTCGTTTCGAATTGGCTTAGAAGGGAGCGAAGAGCGATTAGGGAAGAGAGCGAACTTGAACAACATGTTGCCGCATTGTTGATTCCCCCATCTGCTTCTCAATACATCGATCTGCACTAATATGTCATGCATGTCAAAATCGTTTGTTCTTATTGTGCTGTATCTTTATTGTGTTATTTCTTTTGTTTTATTATTAACAATCGTGGATATGGAGAATATGGGTACATGGTATGTTCAGATGTTTCTGAAATGGTTTTAGGTCTTGAAGAATTCTTTCAGTATTCAGGTCATTGATCCTTGAAAACCACCCTTGACTCGTATTCGAGGCCCACAGGTAACGGGACCGTACCGTGGCGTTAAGCGTTTCGCCTAGTCGCCGCTGTTGGTTACCTCATAGTCCATTGATCCCGTTCCTATGTGAAAATATTTAAAGCCTTCAATGGACTCCTGATTTCCCAAGCTGCTTTGCGCCGTTGGTTTTTCCCAAGCCACCCTTTTTCTGGCAAACAGTCAGTCACCCGTAGTCTCCCTCCTACCACCCTGGGGTAGTTGTAACCCCGTCTTGATTGGTTTCTACTATCCCCCTCTCTCTGCTCCCCGCGATTCCCCACTCTAAATTTTCTTCACTTTCCCTCTAAACAAAATTTTCCCGTTTTTGGTTAACAGGATCCAGAGCCAGTTCTCTCCTTCGTTTTAGCCGGCTCTTACACTCTTGTTAACTTGGCTCTCCTGGGACCTCCCTAATATTGGCTGGGATCCCTAGATAGTTATCACTTACCAAACTTGACTGACTTCATATCATAGTAACTAAGATAACTGTTATCAAAGTGACTTCATTTTCCTAACTAAGTAGTGGCAAAGCAGCATATTTTGTGATATTGTTGGCTGACCACGAAACCTCAACTTTGGCAGAAGTGCCCTAAGGTTTTATTCAACAACACCTTTATTTATTTGATTGGTTCACTCTATCGACGAATACGAATTGAATTATGTATTTCCATACTCGTTCATTGAGCATGTACGCATTCATTTGAAATACTGCCTCCATCAGTTAACTGCACAACCGTTTACATCTTCCTTGGGTTCATCTTAACGTGGTACAAGAGTTATGATGACAATTTCGTTGATTTCTGGCTGTCACTTGTAACGCGACCACAATCTATGAAGGCTTGAAACCATAATTTTGATCGTTGGAGTAACAACATTCCTACCCCAAATTTCGATTGTTGTTTAAGTCTCCTCGATCTATAAATATAATTTCATCTTATTAATCTTATCTTAGTTTATTTATGAACTTGAATCAAATGGTTACCTGTTTGAGCAATTCATACGGAAGTCAAATCATGTACCAATATTTATTTTCTTGCTTTGATTCAAACATTTAGATTCCTACTTTTATCTTTCCTTCTATGTCAGCTCTAAATAATTTTTTATTCTAAAAATTATGTATACACTTTTCATAGTCACGAATAGGGGTAATAATGATAAATCATGTGTTCGGTAAAGCCGATTTTCACTATAATTTTTTGTTCAATTAATAACTTGCTTTAGTTCGGAACTCATTCCAGTTTCAAAGTTGTTTATAAGAGGTGGTAAATGGGGGGGGGGGATTTTTTTTTTTGTACAAGAACAATATAAACGATTTATAAAAGGTCGTTTATGAGCGTGATCATACAACTAGGCTTATAACCAATAATTCAGGTAAAAATTTAATATTTTATAATCCGAGGTTTAATTGATCGAAACGCTCGGATGGACATTTTATAACTGAAGTAAAACTGCCAGAAAAAACGTGATTAATCTTAATGACCTCAACACTCCAGTCTTCTTAGAAGTTGATGAATCGAAAGCGTTAACTAAGCTAATTAATTGAATAAGATATCTACGAATAAGAATTACCGGAATGCTGGATTAATGAACAATAGTGTTATACTTTTGTACTTTTATCATCAAAGGAAACCGATTAAACTAACGAAGACTTTCTTACTTTTCTTTTTAAAAATTTTATCACAAACATTTTAAAGGTGCCTGGGGAAATGGTGGAATAGTAATTTAATTTTCCTCTAGGCGTTCCTTCACCGTTCCCTCGAATTAATGGGGACGGAACAAATAAACCTAAACCTTCCAGTTTTATAGCGGCCAAAGGCTTCACTAACTGCGAGCCGTCTTGAGAAACAATGAAAACTCAAGAGGAAAAGGGTATGTGTATGAAATAGAATTCTAGATGAAGAGAAGGCCAGCTAAAATGTCGGATTATGGTGGAGGAGGAAGGCGGCAAGATATACGAAATGGAAGGCAGTAAATTTGTGCGAGTCTTATTTTTTATGATAAATGCAGGAGGGAGCGCTCTTCGTATTCCGAGAGCCGCCAGGTTTGAAAGGGGCGAACGTGACATCAGCGCGCGAGACAAAAGTTCGAACCCGCCACCTGTTTTAATTCGTTTGAGAACCCAAGCGCATCCGAATGTCTCCTTTCGAGTGAAGGAAGTGTGTTCCACCAAGCGGGAAACGGCTCCGAACTCAAACAACATTTTCAGGAAGTTTCTCCTTTTCACTGGAATGTCGGGAGGTTAAAGACTCGATGAAAACCGACGGTGGGGCCGTAGCATTCGAACCCAAGTAGCATTCAAGTCATCCAGATGTTCCCGCTTCACCTATACGGTTGTCAGAATGTGAATAGTAACGTTATACACCACTTTCCAACTTGAACGTCGCAGTTGAACCTGCATCGAGTTATGAAAATACTGTAAGTGATTTTTTTTTTTTCTTCCTCTCTGACTTCAACAACTTCTTGGAGAAGAATGGGGTCAGGGGTGTCAGCATCGATTCTCATACTGAGATCTCTTCCTCATTCTACGCTGACGATTTCGTCCTATAGGCAGATTTATATGGAGGTAAGCAGAGGCTTTTTCGAGTGCTACACCAGTACTGTAAACGAAACAACCTGACTGTAAATACATCAACATCTAAAGTGACGATTTTCCAGAGAAGGGGTCGTATGAAGAATTGCGTATTTCCGCGAGGAGAAGCTTATTTGGTGGAAGTGGTGAACTCTTTTTGCTTCCTAGGAGTGCAGTTCTCACGCTCAAGCTTATTCCCTGCCCATGCTAAAATTGTAATTCCAAAGTGCTGCTTATTTACAACAGCTTATAAGCTTAACAGCTTTATATACAGCTTATAAGCTGTATGGTCCGTCAAAGGCTAACCTTTTTTCAAGTGATTGCCAAACTGATTTAGCAAAGACCTGGGTTTTGTCAGGCAGACGCACTTGAACGCATTCAGGGTTCAAGCTCTGCTGGGATTAGGCTGGTCAACGCCAGATTGCTTGGTCCGTAGAGAGCTCGGCTTTGCACCAATGGAACTCTCAGTTTCTTCAAGTATGTTTGGTTGATGGTCCAATCTGATGAGTATGGATGAGAATAGGCTACCGAGAATTTGCTCTTACCGGCTTGTAGAGCTAGCTCCACTCTCCTCAGATTCCAAATATAACTGAGATCTGCAACTGGAGTCCTTATTTGAAAAAGCCTAATGAGGGTCCTGCATGGGGCCGGTTATTGGGAACCTGAAGGAGCTGAAGTCTGCTTTCTTGAATAATATTGAAAAAGCCCTCAGGAAAAAAGATGTGGAAACTGCCAGAAACTTACGGTACAACCACTTGCCACGCAACCACATCGCCATATCTGGTGAATGCGTCGATTACCTGAACTTGGTGCTTCCTTTTTTTGTGAAGAGGTCAATGGCACAGGTTCGATCCGTTGGAGATAGTGTTGCCCTCATAACGGTCGATGGACCTGTAGTTATTCTTGGAACAACAAATACAATTATTGAATAAATATGTCAATCTATTACCAAAACCCTCTGTATCATTATTTCTTGAACCTTATACATCTGTATATATAACAACCTTAGTAATTAATAAAGTCAAAAAAAGGGAATAATATCAAGAAATCGTAACCAAGGAAAGGTAGAATTGATATAACAATTCATATCAAGTATTACATGGTATCAGAGCGGGTACTTTCACCTTCTTATTAATTTGATGTTCTAACTATTTGACTGGACAACCTCAGTGAGTCACACTCTCTCGTACACCTCTCCGTTTTCGCCATCATCATTTTAATCATAAATTTTTCGAATATATGATATTCTTCTTTTGCGACAAGCCAATTTCACTAAAATCATTCAAACAATGAATGAGGCCGTTAGGAAGAAAAATCCTTTTGTTGTTAATAAACTTCATTCATAATTTAAAGTTGTGTATATTTGGGATATCGTGCCCTCACGACCATGAAATTGTTTCATGCTTAAATAAGTAATTCTAAATTTTTGGAACAAAACATTATCGGCAAAAAAATTTTTGAAGTAGTATTTCAATACTCTTTGTCATATATCACCACAAAGATTACGTTCCCTGAATCTACATATCAGAACCAACCTAATTCTTTCAGGAGCCAAAAGTGTTCTGAAACAGTCAACCCGTGACTGCACTAAACGGAATCTGGTAGCAACAAGAACATGCATTGGTGCATTACCTGGACGGAATCAGTAGGCGGTATTATTTGAATAATGGTGGTTTAAAGATACAGCCCATTGAAAATCCTTTCCACAAAGTCTACATTTCGGTGCTACGGTGTTTCCCCAAATAGCCATATTTCTTCCCCGAATTAGTCGTGTTTTTATCAAGTTTCCCCAAAGGATCAAATAAATCCCATGGTACTAGTTTTTGGAACCTACACACCAATTAAGGAAGTAGGTCAATTTTGAGCTCCTTTGTCACTTGGCAAGTATCGCTCGTACACAAAGTGCCTTCAAAAACCGTTTAGCTACACACACGATGAAGAGGTGAGCGTGTCAAATAGTTGGCAGTGTCAAGAGAAGCGGGGACATCAAACAGCGCCGGTGGTGTCGGGTGTTGCGCGGTGGGGAACCCGGAAGTTGAACCTCCACAAAGGCCCCGCGAGTTACTCGACTGTAAGCGCTGAAACACCAGCTCACTCAGCGGTCTGCATTTCCATAGAGGACTAGTTTTACGTTCAACTACTACAAGCAAAAGCTAAAAGTTGAAAGAAATGGAAATATATATGAGAAAACACCAAAGAAAACGCTGCAAATTCTTTCACTGGGGTTAATTATTCAATTGGCTTGCGTTCATGATTTGAATTTCTACTGAGCTTTGGAGTGTGCCTTTTTTCACAGGATAGAGCTATTATTGAATTTCAGGAGATATGCATGGAGCACGTAAATCTGTTCTCAACCAAAATACCTATTTGGATTGATCAGTTGATCATATTTGTGTGCCTCCTGAAATTCAATAATCGCTCTATCCCTGTAAAACACGCACACTCCGAAGCTTAGTACAGATTCAAATCACGAACGCAAGCCAATTGGATAATAAACCACAGAAAGAATACTTATTTACCCCACTAATAATATTGAATAATATTTACCTATATATCAACCCAATATAGGAAACAAAACTTATTTGTATATTAGAAATGTATTTTGTAATAATTTATCTAAAATTATATAGATTCAAACAAAAATTTTTGTAAATCCTACTTAATGTGATGTGTGCAATTGTTTTGTGCTCATAAGGTCTTTCCACTTATTTAAGAGAAATATATTTTGTATTTATTTATTTAAAATTATTACATTCAAGAAATTAAATTCAAGAACAATTTTTTTGTGATGAAAAATGGCGAAAATGAATTTCCTTCCCAACGATCGGTTGTAAGTGAAAATCATTATAAAAATACGTGCTACTTATGTCCCACTCTTTCCTGTCGCTTTTCTGCGGGGGGTCCCTTCGCAAAAACCTTTTCAAAGTTAAAAAAATTTACGTTTTAATGAGGGAAAGACCGAAGTCACGAAAAAAATCTTTCAAGTAAAAAAGTAGAATTTTAGGGAAGGTTTGGGGAAAAAGTGATGTGACAAAAGTTGTTACGAATTAATCGTAGAATCGACTACTGGTGTATGGCCAGTCGAACACACTGTACAGAAACGTAGGTAGGTACAACATAGATTACGGAAAACGATGATCAAATGTGATCAGTGACCTTTTCCCCACAATAGACGCAGTTGAAGCGGCCTTTCACTGTCTGTTTCCCCAAAGTCGTCGTCCTCGTGGGATTTGGGGGTAATAGGCCATTTAGGGTATTATGCCTATCGTCTGTAATTAGTTACTCAATCAATATATGGCTCTGCATACACAGCTAAGGCTGGTAGGTCCGCTACCATAACACATGTATTTTCAAGATTTTGGTTTTATTTTACTACCTAAACGTAGATAATGTGGCATACTCATATATACATTCTTACTCTAATAGGTCCCAGGTGGTGGGGAATGTAGTTAACCTGCAAACAAAAAGATCTTGGTTTTTTAAAACTTTCACTCTACATGATAGATGTAATTTACGGAAATTCACCTGTGAGTTTGAAATTCCATCGGTCGGTTATTTTATCATCATCACTTTTTATTCTATGAAAACTCGTATTTGTCATCCTTTATTATACTTTCAAATTACATGGTCGATGAAATGAGTAAAAGAGTAAAAGATGAATGGGTGAAGTAATAAAACTGCAAATCCCACCTTTGCGACCATCAAACATTTCAAGTATTCTGCCACGGAGGAAGTTGAATTCGGAACCTTTGCTGTAGCAAGTGAGGACGGCGTTGGGGAATACCTCACCATCAAGACCGATCGGACATGCGGGATTAGTATAACTGCCGCCCCTTAGCCTACATCGAATAAAAAAGTTTTTGCAAATCAATAACATTGTTGTTTTCAATGGAAGATGTTAGATATTCGAATTATTAGCGTTTTTATTCATCTTTTACCACATTGTAATGAAATCCAAGTACGATTTGCAGCACAAATTTGAGCTTATATTTGTCAAATAACCTATTCCGTTGTTGATACAATTTTTTCAAGCGGTAAACTGATGAAAATATCAATTTAACGATTTTCAGCCGTTGCCGTCATATTTAGTTATTTGTTATTATTTTTGTTTGTAATTTTTGAAATTTGACCAATTTAATGTTCTTAAAAAGGGATGTCAAACGAACTCATCCTTTTTCCTAGAACGATTGATTTTTTGGAGGAAGAACGAAGTTTTCATCTGAATCCTGACAAGAGTAAAATTTTAAGTCATTTTAAGTTTTTCTTTTATAAATACGGTATTTTAGCCACCAAATTCAAGCTTTTTTACATTCAATTCAACTCTGTAATGAACAACTGACTGTAATGGTTCTTGTTGTTGTAGTACTCGTAAGTAAATACGTGCTACCATTCATCCAACAAAATTATATAATATTGGAAATAATTAAAAATGAACTATAAAACTAGTCGGTTTTAAACTGTCTATATTCGTTCTAACTAAGGCATTAGTTTAGAGCAAATATCAGTCGTTTCATTGATTCCCGATTTACAACAAAAAAAGCTGTAACTAAACTTTGTCATTGGCAAGACTTTTAGTTCATCCGTTACTCGTTAATGAAATAGTCTGTTTTACTGATATAAAGATGTAAATAATAGGTACGAAATAGTAGAAAAACGAAGAAAAAATGTTCTTAGAATGTCTGCCGAGTTGGGTGTCGCAATAAGCTTCCTCATGTCTTTTTCAAAACAATTTTCAGTTTTCTCATGTATAATGTGACTTCGAGATTCAAGCATTCAATAATGAGCTGTCGAATTATGTTTGTTAACGATGAACTGTCGAACTATAATATTTAACTAAACAAACTTGAGTATTGAAACACTGAATAGGAACCCAAGCATTCAGAAGCCTACCAGGGAAATGGATGACAAAATTTTAGCACTCAAAAATTTCATCCTCTAAAAATGAAATCAGTACTGCTACTTATCAATGTAAACTTAGAAGCAGAAACTGATTAACCGCTAATATTCGTATTTTTAATCAGCTATTTCCTTCTTGCCTAATTTGAAATTTGACATTTTGGCGTTTTAGCTATAACCCTGTTGTATGGTAGAGGCAACTCAAACAGATCTATTCGATTCGGACCATCGCATTCTTCCTGTTAACTTTTTTTAATTTACTTACTCTCAATGTACTTACTCGCTTTTGTCAAACGAACTCATCCTCTCTCCTAAAACGCTTGATTTTGGTTTATTATTTAATAATAAACCATTGTAATCGCTCTTGAAAAAAAATTTCTAACCCCCCAATTCTTTAGCAAGCACTCTCACTTAATTTAAAGCGCCCTTTAAGGGTTGTCAAAATTTTGTAAAATCCCTAAAAACCTCAAAAAAGTCAAGGCGGCCTAAATTTGGACTTTTTTGGAAGAACTTTCCATGAGGAATCGAATGAGCCCCTCCCCAGGTCAGTAGCTCAAACCATTCCCGATGTATTTATGGTGCCAACATTTGCATCCACATTCACTATATCACTTGGTTACTGCGATCAAAACAAACACAAGAGTTTTTTTTTTTTTTTATCGCAGTAACCTAGTGATGTAGTGAATGTGGATACTGGAATGAACTTCTAAACGGGTTTATAGCCGATACACGGGCTGAAGCATTCTGATATGCATGAAACGCTGCAAATTCTCTCACTATGGTTTATCATTCATTTGGCTTGCATTTATGATTTGAATTTCTATTAAGCTTTGGAGTTTGCGTGTTTCACAGGTGATAGAGCGATTATTGAATTTCAGGAGATATGCATAGAGCACGTAAATCGGTTCTCAACCAAAATACCTATTTGGATTGATCAGTTGATCATATTTGTGTGCCTCCTGAAATTCAGTAATCGCTCTACCCCCTGTGAAACACGCAACACTCCAAAGCTTAGTAGAAATTCAAATCATGAATGCAAGCCAAATGAATAATAAACCCCAGTGAAAGAATTTGCAGCATTTTTTGGAGAAAGAACGAAGTTTTTATCTGAATCCTAACTAGAGTTGTCGTCTAGAATGACAATAACAACAACAACAATCGAACAACAATCAATGATGGGACACCAGATGCGGAACTCCCAGTCCCCTCTGGCCATTAGCCACTACACTCCCGTTGTAAGAAGCGCTTTCCTATTTCTCAAGTTCCAATCCACAACAATTCGGAGAGAAAATAAGGTTTCCCATTTTCGCACTCGGTTTCGGCGAAATTCATATTTCAACTTCCGGATTGGGGCACCTCATCGAAAATTCCCCAAGTTACCTTCTGCACCCGTCACTCACTGCTTCCCCCCGCTCCAACCAACTAATTGAGTTCAAATCGCCGGTCTTTAGGTATTCGCTCGTTCTTACCGCAAGAATCACAACGGTATTTCCAATAAATGGATATCGCGTTCCTGGACGCTGGACCAAAGCGTTCTCCGCATTCCACCGTCTGCTCCAAGAGCGGTGGTGAACACTGTCCTCCTGTTTGTAAATTTCAGAAATTACCTTGCACTGTAATATGCGAGGAACAGAATAGGTCAATAGATTTTATATCGACCTCACTCCATAAAGACAGATGAGGAACGTCGGAGTTCAAAAACCATCGTTGAAGTTATTTAAATTGTTCATTTACATTGGCATCGCATTTAGAAAGATATACGAAAGATGTACGAACATTGTTCGATGTGTCGAACATTTATTTATTTGTTATTTTTCTCATCATCACTTAAACAGTGATTTCTAGCGAAAACGCTGGATTTAAACGGTGAATTTTCTCTCAAATGTATCTTCGATTCTAATGTTTACAGTATATCATTTTCATGGGTTTGAGATTTTCTTGTCCAAATTTGAACAGTCTTTCATTTGAACACGTTTTGGCTAAGTTCCTAACCTTAAGACTTAACAGCAATAATTCGGATGACGTATTTCCCTTCTTCCAGCTTTCTTGAGGACTTTATACAGATGAGGGAAAGATTGTTGTTTTTTGAGGATTAATGAATTCTTTTCCGGAATCTCACTGACATGTTCCCTGAAACTGATGTAAAAAGTTCTGGTTTCTTTTCCAAACAGCAGCCCATCAAAATCACATGGGAACATCCTTAATAAATTTCCTAAGTACATTTCATGTTCCAGCATCAATGCGTTCCGAAAAATGGTCAGTTGATGTATTCATATTTTGGTTATCATAACTATCAAAAATTATAAGCCAGTGAGTTTCCTATTTATTCCTGTCAGGGGAATCAAAGCAAGACTTATAGCAAGGATGCAATGTATTGTCACGGACTTAGCGTAGTCTTCACCCCTGCTCTGAATCTAAAAATGTTCCAATCCAAAGAATCCCTCTGAGTACTTATCTTAAGACTCTTGTAATCATCCAAGGAAAGGCCTAAGGGGTTTTCAGCGGTAACTCTCTATTCATCAATCTCCAAACCTTGTTGAACAAACATCTATATTTCTCCCTACCTTACCATAATCCTCCATACCTCACTCACGCCTTACCATTCGTAAAACACCCAGCCGGGTATTACCACTCGGAGGTGCATTTCCAATCCTGGGAGGCAGCGGTGATAAACGACCACGACAGCCATTGGGGTGTTGGGATTCCGAGATGTGATTCTGTCTTCAAAGCCGGCGATAAACCGGCCTTCAAAGAAATACGACCAGACTTTCCATCAACCATTTTCCTCCCAATAACACAGAGAGTTGGGCTTAAGGTGGTTTCACACTAGCGGTAACGGGAACGTCAGATCACGTTCGGAGACGGTCGCGTCAAGATTGCTTCTATGGAAACCGTACCCCCACACAAGGGCGCGGTACCGTCAAGATCAAATCTCCGTCCAGTCACTTCCCGTCAGGTCGCCCGGCGAGCGATCAAAACCTGAGGTGATCTTGGTGCTATATTGTTTTAAACGGGTATGAAATTCAATTTTTTAAAACAATTTTCGTCATCTTCTCGTTTTGATTGCAAAGTAATCAATCTACTTGGCAGTAAAAATAAGTAAAAATTAAAATAATGGTTGGGGGGGAGTGGTTAAGAGAAGCTAAAAAATAATACGCCTTTGTGTGCATTCTTCATTACGGCTTCACCTTGGTATTTAAGCTTCCAAAATGTATCACGGAGCTGTGCTCCATCGTTTGTGGTGTTCTTAATTTGTATACATTGAAATTAAATTACTTGCGCTCTTAATTTTGCCACTTCAGCATTTATTTTTCATTTCCCTTCTTTCAAATTCGGTAAATTGGACCAGCACAGAGCTAAACCCCACTTATCATTACCATTTCATCAAATACTTAGAGGTTTGTTCGCTACAGTCAGGGGTATGTGCAACATTTACTAAAACCAATCGCAATAAAATGCATTTCACATCCGCACAATCCCTGAAAATATTATGCAAATCTGTGGGTTTTGGACAGGATAGCAACAACTTCAGTTTGGGGCAATTTCTATAATTTTTTATTCAATTTATTTGGTATTTAAAAAAATATAGTCATGACGTAAACATTGCAATAATTCTGAAGCATCAGGCATTCCGTTATCAATATTGTAGTAGGTAAACAACCTTGTTCACAATCACAGTTAGAGCACTCTAGTAATTTTTATGTTCTTGAATTGATTTGGTGCAGGTATGCTGGACATGAAAGTACAGCCGCCCTCAAGTATTGAAAGTGAATATCTTCAAGAAAGCCATCTACTTTCTGATGAGAGTTCTCCGAATGAGTGACGAGGGCTGGCCAAACATATGCCTAAAAGAGCTCGCAAATATCCATCTGTTGGGAAGCGGAGATGAGGACCTGAATTTTATCACAAGGATGGATTCCATCCTTCTGCCTTTTGGAGTGTCCCTGGACTGGCAGAGTTTATAAAGGGAATACACAAATATCTGACCGCCAAATTCACTAATCAGTGCATCAGCTATGACATAGAGAGGACCATTGGCTCTAGCTACAGCAGTCTTTACAAGCGATACTCTTGACGTTACCGTGCCATATAGCGGAATGTGGTGTGGGGAAAGTGCCACGGAGTTTCTCAGAGCGGAATATCCGCTCAAGTATACAGTAAGTTGCTTAATGGTATCGCCACCCGATCTCTTCCGAAGAATCTATCCTAACTGGTGATAGTAGAGGCACTCGGATCTTCCCCTCTTCCTTCTCCTCCAGCCTCAATTTTCTCACCCCTACGTTAAGACTTTATATTCGTAGAGTGAGCACGAGCGCCATCCACACTTTTTATTTCAGTTTTGATTCCATGTGATATGCCACTCCGTCTATGGAGGGAGTTTTATTAATTAAAACTTGTGTCTGGTCGTTACAGAACGTCCTGAATCGTGAAAAGAAAACCACGAGGAATTCAATTTTGAATTGTCCAAACCCATTGCAGTGCCCAAAGCAGTACATTTTGTATCTCTTATTTTTTAAAAGTAATGAAGCAGGGACTGTTTAGATCGTCGCATAGATAAATTAAATAAACTAGAAGTTTTACTCCGCATCGGGTGTTCCATAACCTAGGACAAAACGAGGGTCTCTTCCACACGAGTTTCCCCGAAGTAACTGCACTCAACTTTTAATTGTTGTGAGAGCTCACCAGATACCGCGGCAACCTCGAGGTCATTTTTTCGTACCGCTGACGTGGTCAGCCGATGAAAGCTCCCCCTTTTTTCCGGCAAATTACAGCAAAAACTGGATTTATACCGTCGTAGCTTTTTGCCTTAGTGGGCAGTTCTCCGATCGAATTAACCCGAGCGTATCTTGGCAATGAAATGGAGTGAGGTGAGAGCGGGAAACATTTTAGTCCGAGTACTTTCTTCCTCTATCGAAGCGAAAAAGTCAGCTCGGAAGACAAAATAGAATGAACTGAGGTGCGCTTAATGGCCCGTGAGGCTGAGACGACAGAAAACATTCGCCACTCCTTTTTTGACCGAGCAGGTTGAGGAAGGTCAACACCACCTGATCCCCGGTGTAATCTAATACAGTTGTGTCACTTCTGATCTAATTTCATTTGGGCAGAAACAACCATGTATGTTTTTAAAAGAAAATGAATTATTGATGTACGGGAAAACTATTTTCCACTTTACTACATGGATTTGAATATTTTCGATTTTTCCGTGTGGGGCTACCTTAAGGAATAATCTTCAAACACTGTTCTCACACTTTGGAAGAACTGAAGACCCAAATTAGAAAGTAAATGTCATAAGGCATTTAGTATGTTTGCCCTTCAATGTCCCTTATAAATCTCATCGCCATTGGTACAGTACCAGAGAACTTCCATCACACCACATTTTGCCTACAACTAATTGTAAATAACCAGTGTGCGATCTAATGAATCTCAAAGATACACTTCCCATTCATCTTGGCAGACTTAATTCTCCAAAGTCTGACCCCTCAGGGCACA
Source organism: Creontiades dilutus (assembly GCA_031894815.1). NCBI lineage: Eukaryota > Metazoa > Arthropoda > Insecta > Hemiptera > Miridae > Creontiades > Creontiades dilutus. The sequence continues at coordinate 46,747 of JAVIWC010000853.1, read as the reverse complement.
ATTCTGCGACATAGAATAGAAACTGAAATAGTCAGCATTCGCATATTTCGCAACTCATTAACTAGTATGTACTATACCCAGAAATTAGCATACATTCACCAAACTGAGAGACACAACATTTTGTAACAGTACGACTTCGGTTGATACGTTCTCAAATTAATCCTGAAAGCAACTCGACCGAATGATTATTTCTCTCGCTGATAACCGCTTGATTACCATTACTAGTTGCGAACTAGTTTTGACAACAACTCTTGAATATTGAAATACTGAAGTAAATGAGTTTATATGCAGGGAAAGGGATGGAGGGGAGAGGGCGTAACTACTTTGAAACGACCGTTTTGTGAGTTGGTAAATTACTTTGGAAATTCCATTTAAATTGTTCGGCTGCCAGTTTGAAATGAATCATTGTGGAAAATGAGTGGTCTTCGGCCGGGGCAGGTAAACCAAGTGCTGTTGAAACAGGGGCCCGGGGTCTTCACCGTAGACTAATAAATTTTCATCAACCCCCTTCCACTGGTGCTCAGATAAGTCCATTAGCCACTGGAGCTTCCGAAGTGGTGTTTTCCTTCTTTTTCCACCCTTCGCGAAAGGTCTAGGTGATTTTCCACGTCACCTGCCGAGGATCGGTTTTACCTCACTGCAGCCATAAAATATGGGGTGATTTAAATTGTAGATTCTCAACTGAATTACGGAAGCGTTTGAGTTGGGCATTCTAAGCTCGGCACAGATAATAATGAAAACAACTTTTATTCGGCGATCTCCCCTATCTGGGTTGCCCAATGGAAACACATTACTGCTCCATATGTAACATAATTAGCGTTATTTGGTATGTTACTGTTTTTTTTTTTTTTTAATAACTTATACAAGTTATAAGTTATGTACAAGTATTTGCACTTTTAGGGGTGAAAGGAAAAGCCGCGCTCTTCTGTTGTTGTTGAAGTGGAATTAGATGATGTTGATACATCACGAAAATATTCAAATACTTTCAAGATTTCAATATAGATTCAATTAGGGAAGCCCAAAGTAAAAAACGCTGCAAATTTGCTAAATAATTGAATCAATGTCAATATTTAAAAAATTGAGATTGTCATGCCATCCAGTAGCTTTGCTCTAGTACCAATCGCAACGTGAATCGAAATCAGAAAAAATGAGCATAGTATTCGAGGAAACGAAGGAAGAAAAAACCCTGTGCCGGAAAAGAGAGATCAAGGTATGCGCAGAGACTGGAAATAGGATTAACGTCCAAATTTAAAGCCCTCTTCCTACCTTCCCCCCTTGCTACTATGCGTTCATTTCAGTGCTTTGTTTTGTGCTGATGGTTAGCATCGTTTTGCTAACCATCGGTTAGTTTTGTTCCCGAAAAGTGGTAATTGACTGTGGCAAGGCAGTTCAGTTTGAAACCTGCAACAAATTTCTATATAGGTCCATATCCCATATCCCACGAAATGTCCAGTTGCAACAAGACCAGGTCAAGGACTTTTCCACGTTTCCATTGTTTTTCCATTGCTTGAAGTAACATAATTTTCAAATACTTTTTTTTTAACCTTGAATATTGATAGTTGTAGAGCAAAATGGTTTTTTTCTAGCTCAAAACCTCATCCCAAAGTGTTTTTATGAGTAATTAAACTTCAAAATTGAAATTCCCAAAAATTGAAGAAATGGGTAATGAACTTCCTTCCCCGCGATCCTTCAATTATGATTTGAAAACAATGAAATTACATTCTTTTTTAACACTTTCATCCTCAAAATGAGGTTTACCTATTCAGATGAACTCGGACTGGTCTGGAACCCATTTCAATCAATTATGCATCCAAAATTACTGGAAATGTTCGCTTGTGCCTCCGGTATTTTGAAAAACCACATTTTCGACAGGTTTCTGGCCTATGCGTTTTGGATCTATGCGAGAGATGTGATCTGGGCGGGTAGAAGTTAGCGGTGACGCTACGGTATTGTTTTACGTCAATTGATGGCGGATATCGGAAAGACATTGTATATTTGGAATCTAAACTCACTGAAACGTGAAATTAGAGAATTTTATGGGGGGTTATATCAAATTGTTGCTATTACAAATGCTTGTTATGGAAAATTATAAACCCAAATATGCAAAATTTCTATAATAACGGACTAGACTAACGGTGCAATTTTACGAATTTCACTGGAAGCGATGAGTGAATATGAAAGCAACAATTGAACTCTATAAAGTAGAATAATGGAATCTGCTGCCTTCGATATTCATATTTTATACAAATTGAATGTAATGTATTCAGATATTACGGGGGAGTAACTGTCAATAATTTATTCTGCTTAGAAAGCATTTGATAAAACGTAATAGTATTGAGATGTAGAAATGGTCCAGCTCATAGCAAACATCTGTGACCTGACTCAAGGAAATAGTGGAAATTCAATTTCCTGTTGGAAACTAATTTCGCTCTGTTCCTTGAAACGTGATCGGGATCAATTCACAAAGATGAATTTAATCCCGTTCGAGTTTCAAGTCTTACGGTTACAGTTATGATCGAAGGGATGTAAACTAAATTAAGCTCCAAGGATAGTTTGGTATCACAAATTGGATGAAGCTAATTATGATGAGGGGCATTGTAGCAAGGATTTGGTGTTGCTAGAAGTCAGGATAAGGTACTTTGATCGTTGAGTTTGGATTCAGCTTGTCAGAATGTTCTACAGATCTATATTCCAATGTTACTAATCATTAGTTGATGCAGGAAGGATACTGAGAAGGAAAAATCATTTCGTTTGATTGAAAAAATAAGTCAGCCTCCTTACAGGGGAAACTTCATTGCTTTTGCTCTTAGGGAAAATAACATCCCCCGTATCTATACTCTCAAATGCCACAGTATGACTTGCGATCGGTCAGGTGTTAAGGTTATCAAAACCATAACAACAAAACCTACGATCCTGGCGGATACTGGATTGATATAGATTCATAAATTTATATTTACCAGAGTAATCGTCGTACAGACATGGGGGTGGCTTTAAAATAATCGTTGACAATTCTACCTTAAAAACAAAATTTGTTTTCAAATATGATTTTTCGTTGTTGTTGTTGGGTATCTAATCCACTTAATTCAGCCGGAAAAAGATCTAATTCAACTGGAAAATGCCCATAAGGAATCCAACTTTTTCATTTCGAAATTTATCTTAGGGTTGGAGCTCCTTTTACGTCTCTCTTTTAAGCGCAGTGCCCTCTTCTGACATTGGGATTGTTTGTTCATTTGGTATGTGTGCTCTTTCGAAAATGTCCCATTCATTCTGGTTCCTTACCGTACCTACTCGACCTGCAATAGGTACTTTTCCCTTGTACTTTTTTAGATATTTTCCGTCGGGTTCTACGTTGTAGCTTCACGAAGAAGTCACTAGGTAGCGTTTACAGGCTTGAGGAATGTCAGGCAGTAACTGTCACTATCAATTCCCCTAACGGTCCGACGGTATTGGTAGCGTGGCATAAGGAAACCTTCCGCGGAGAAGCGAAGGCTCAACCAAAGTCGCTAATGGTTCTAATGGACTAACATAACATCCCTATGGTACATGGTATCGCAGTGTAAGCGTGTGTTCGTACACATCGAACGGAAGTGGTGTGCGTGACAATAACGGAGGGACCTCGAAAGGCTGCGATATAGGATGCGTCCAGGCTCTTGCCCCTTGTGAACCCCTTCAGCGAGCGGCTCCTTCTAAAACCCGTCTAATGGGTCCAGAACGTAAGGGGGTTCTCTTAATAAATCCCGCTTGACGCCCTGGAGTGGCCTTTTCTTTGTCTAACGAGTTTCAAGCTTTTCCTCTCGCTTTGTTCAAACAGCTAACCCCGCCCCCTACCCAGCCCTTGTAAACCGAATGCTCGATGCTTTCGACGTTTCCTGTCTCCCATTGTTCCTGACAACATTAACGTCGAGGTAATTCGAATATAACTTGTGACGGGTAGGCACGGACAGAACGAATCCTTCCAAACAGATACCTTCACACTCACAGACTTAACAAAAGAATAAAATTAATGGAGAAATGCCGGGCTGCCTCAAATGACTTTGTTCACTGTACTAGCGTAATTTTCTGCGGAACATCCATCATCTTTTCATCAACTCGTTTTTTGTTCAGTTTGTTCTCAGGATGAAAGACATAACGTTTGCATAATATTAACTTGGATGATGTCTGTGGAAATGTTTATTTTGGGAACATGCTAATTTGACATTATTGAATCATTTTTGAGTTGACCGGCAAATACACTTCAATGTATTCAACTAAGGGAGATGAAATATAAATAAATTCATCAAGTAGATAAAATCCTCTTGAGTACAACCAACACAGGAAGGCAAAATAATAATACCTACTACCTACTTGATTAGTTATACAGGGTGGTAGCGGCTAAGTTGCAGCCAATTTAAAGATTTATTTACAGTTTCTCGAACACGATTTGCCTATTCTCCTTCAGAATCTTCCTCCTGACATTAGAGGAAATTTAATTATGCGAGTACGCTTCATCTTATCACCTTCGCTTCCTTCACTAATATCGTGTTTTCCATCTCTAGCTCAGTAATAATAGAACAAAGAAAACAGCTATAACAGAAACTGGAGAGAGAAACTGGATTATTGGAAAGAGTGTTGGATGACGCAGATTTTATGAAATTTGACAACCTCTAGGACCAATTTTTTCGGAGAGGGTAATTTTTGAAAATTCATGATAATTCTAGATTCCTGAAAAAATTAACGTTTGTGTTGTAATAATTGAGTCTAAATCAAGTTGAATAACAATAATAGAATCCGAAAACGAGGTATTCTTAGGTATGACTTATGGTAATTTGGAATGTCCACGACAATGTTAGAAACTAAAAGCCACGACAATGTTATTTTCAACCTCAAGATCACATTGTGGCAGAAGTACTCATGTATCAGGGTTCCTCCAATTCTCATTAATTACAGCCTTTAACGAAGTTGTGAAAACATATATCGGATGGAATCTTGGTCATTGAAATTATAGAACTAAATACAACCACGACAATGTCAACATTAACCTTACGCACCTGAAATATCATCACATAACAGATCGTTAGTCACAGAGTGGCCGTTGAGACGTGATGCGTTTGCGGGTGGGATTGGCTGGGATGCCACCGTTCATGGCGAACATAAACTTCCAAATATTCCGAATCCCCTTTGCCATGCAGCGGATTCCTTACAGCCACGACAATGTTACGAAAAATTGGAGGAAGACAGCTTTTCGTTGATTATGATTGCTGAAATGATTTTACAGGAGCATTGCACAACCAAGGCGTTTTTCAAGGCGTAAGATCCCCAAATTGAATGAGGAAAAAAAATTGCGTTCATAGAAATTGTATAGGTGCATGAAAATCAACTGCTGAGTCGAGTGTTTAACTTTTAGACCAACCACGACAATGTGAATAGGTAGGTAAATTACCTATTTACTTTTCTTTAAAAACCAAATGGCCACATTGTTGCCAAAGGGTATTCAAGAGCTCGTCAGAACCTGCAGTTAGGAAAAACACTGGGGTTTATTATTCAATTGGCTTGCGTTCATGATTTGAATTTATTGTGAAGCGTGCTGGGCCCATAACCTATTGAAGAGTGTAAAGATACGCAGTGGTTGAACACAAGAAATATAATTAATAATTTTTGATATGACTAATTTGACAAAGTTTCAACGCGAACTGACAATTCTTCGTAGTAACCAAAACATTACTCCCATGTGACAACTTGTTGTCAACATATTAATTTGTGGAGGCGAGTGTTCAATTCCAATACTACTAAGCTTGGGAGTGTGCGTGTTTCACAGGATAGGGCGATTATTGAATTTCAGGAGATATACATGGAGCACGTGAATCTGTTCTCGACCAAAATACCTATTTGGATTGATCAGTTGATCATATTTGTGTGCCTCCAGAAATTCAATAATCTCCCTATCCTGTGAAACACGCAGACTCCAAGGCTTAGTAGAAATTCAAATCATGAACGCAAGCCGATTGAATAATAAACCCCAGTGAAAGAATTTGCAGCGTTTTTTTTTTATTGAACCTCAATACCCCCCCACAATAAAAACATCTATAATTTATCAAGTCCTTTGGCGCTCGTATTGCGTTAAAACTTCCCCAAATCCAAATTTGAACGATGTAGCCAAAGGTAGACAGATGTAGAGGGGGCACACAAACATCATCAACTGATCAATCCAAATAGGTGTTTTGGATGAGAACCGATTTACGTGGTCTATGCATATCTCCTGAAATTCAATAATCGCTCTATCACCTGTAAAACACGCACACTCCGAAACTTAGTAAGATTCAAATCATGAACGCAACCCAATTGAATAATAAACCCTAGTAAAAGAATACTTATTTACCCCAGTAATAATATTGACTAATAAACCCCAGTAATGAAGTAAAAGTTAGTGGTGACGCTACGGTATCGTTTTACGTCAATTGATGGCGGATATCGGAAAGACATTGTATATTTGGAATCTAAACTTTCTGAAACGTGAAATTAGAGAATTTTATGGGGGGTTTTATCAAATTGTTGCTATTACAAAGGCTTGTTATGGAAAATTATAAACCCAAATATGCAAAATTTCTATAATCACTGACTACACTAACGGTGCACTTTTACGAATTTCACTGGAAGCGATGAGTGAATATGAAAGCAACAATTGAACTCTATAAAGTGGAATAATGGAATCTGCTGCCTTCGATATTCATATTTTATACAAATTGAATGTAATGTATTCAGATATTACGGGGGAGTAACTGTCAATAATTTATTCTGCTTAGAAAGCATTTGATAAAACGTAATGGTATTGAGATGTAGAAATGGTCCAGCTCATAGCAAACATCTGTGACCTGACTCAAGGAAATAGTGGAAATTCAATTTCCTGTTGGAAACTAATTTCGCTCTGTTCCTTGAAACGTGATCGGGATCAATTCACAAAGATGAATTTAATCCCGTTCGAGTTTCAAGTCTTACGGTTACAGTTATGATCGAAGGGATGTAAACTAAATTAAGCTCCAAGGATATTTTGGTATCACAAATTGGATGAAGCTAATTATGATGAGGGGCATTGTGTTTGCTAGAAGTCAGGATAAGGTACTTTGATCGTTGAGTTTGGATTCAGCTTGTCAGAATGTTCTACAGATCTATATTCCAATGTTACTAATCATTAGTTGATGCAGGAAGGATACTGAGAAGGAATAATCAATTCGTTTAATTGAAAAAATAAGTTAGCCTCCTTACAGGGGAAACTTCATTGCTTTTGCTCTTAGGGAAAATAACATCCCCTGTATCTATACTCTCAAATGCCACAGTATGACTTGCGATCGGTCAAGTGTTAAGGTTATCAAAACCATAACAACAAAACCTACGTTCCTGGCGGATACTTGAAACAGCTTCATAAATTTATATTTACCAGAGTAATCGTCGTACAGACATGGGGGTGGCTTTAAAATAATCGTTGACAATTCTACCTTAAAAACAAAATGTTTTTTTCAAATATGATTTTCGTTGTTGTTGTTGGGTATCTTATCCACTTAATTCAACCGGAAAAAGATCTAATTCAACTGGAAAATGCCCATAAGGAATCCAACTTTTTCATTTCGAAATTTATCTTGGGTTGGAGCTCCTTTTACGTCTCTCTTTTAAGCGCAGTGCCCTCTTCTGACATTGGGATTGTTTGTTCATTTGGGATGTGTGCCTCTTTGAAAATGCCCCATTCATTCTGGTACCTTACCGTACCTACTCGACCTGCAGTAAGTACTTTTCCCTTGTACTTTTTTTCAGATATTTTCCGTCGGGTTCTACGTTGTAGCTCCACGAAGAAGTCACTAGGTAGCGTTTACAGGCTTGAGGAATGTCAGGCAGTAACTGTCACTATCAATTCCCCTAACGGTCCGACGGTATTGGTAGCGTGGCATAAGGAAACCTTCCGCGGAGAAGCGAAGGCTCAACCAAAGTCGCTAATGGTTCTAATGGACTAACATAACATCCCTATGGTACATGGTATCGCAGTGTAAGCGTGTGTTCGTACACATCGAACGGAAGTGGTGTGCGTGACAATAACGGAGGGACCTCGAAAGGCTGCGATATAGGATGCGTCCAGGCTCTTGCCCCTTGTGAACCCCTTCAGCGAGCGGCTCCTTCTAAAACCCGTCTAATGGGTCCAGAACGTAAGGGGGTTCTCTTAATAAATCCCGCTTGACGCCCTGGAGTGGCCTTTTCTTTGTCTAACGAGTTTCAAGCTTTTCCTCTCGCTTTGTTCAAACAGCTAACCCCGCCTCCTACCCAGCCCTTGTAAACCGAATGCTCGATGCTTTCGACGTTTCCTGTCTCCCATTGTTCCTGACAACATTAACGTCGAGGTAATTCGAATATAACTTGTGACGGGTAGGCACGGACAGAACGAATCCTTCCAAACAGATACCTTCACACTCACAGACTTAACAAAAGAATAAAATTAATGGAGAAATGCCGGGCTGCCTCAAATGACTTTGTTCACTGTACTAGCGTAATTTTCTGCGGAACATCCATCATCTTTTCATCAACTCGTTTTTTGTTCAGTTTGTTCTCAGGATGAAAGACATAACGGTTGCATAATATTAACTTGGATGATGTCTGTGGAAATGTTTATTCTGGGAACGTGCTAATTTGACATTTTTTAATCATTTGTGAGTTGACCGGTAAATACACTTCATTGTATTCAACTAAGGGAGATGAAATATAAATAAATTCATCAAGTAGATAAAACACTCTTGAAAAGTACAACCAACACAGGAAGGCAAAATAATAATACCTACTACCTACTTCATTAGTTATACAGGGTGGTAGCGGATAAGTTGCAGCCAATTTAAAGACTTATTTACAGTTTCTCGAACACGATTTGCCTATTCTCCTTCAGAATCTTCCTCCTGACATCAGGAGAAATTTAATTATGCGAGTACGCATCCTTCGCTAATATCGTGTTCTCCATCTCTAGCTCAGTAATAATGGACCAAAGAAAACAGGTATTGCTGAATTTGATTACTGGATCATTGGAAAGAGTATTGGATGAAGCAGTTTTTATGAAATTTGACAACCTCTAGGACCAATTTTGTCGGAGAGGCTAATTTTTGAAAATTCATGATAATTCTAGATTCCTGAAAAAATTAACGTTTGTATTGTAATAATTGAGTCTAAATCAAGTTGAATAACTCCGAAAATTATCCATTCCTATAGAAAATTTAATGCTGAATCCGAAAAAGAGGTAAAATATGAAAATACGTGGACGCACAAGTGAGAAATAGTGGTTTTATGACGTAAGGTCGGGTTCAGTCGAAAAATCACTAAAAAAATCATAACTTTCAAACAGAAAGTGATAGGACACTCGTTCAGGCGGGGTTCTACTAAATTTTTTTATGCAGATTAATAGAAAAAATTGTTCGTCACTGATCCGTGTTTCCACCCTGTATAGTTGACTCAGGACAATAAAACACACAAAAAACGCACAAAACACTAAAAAAAGTCTTAGAGAAACTAAAGAGTTATAAACTATATTTATTGGATCTTTATTATCATTATTTATTTTGTGGAAATAGAGCACAGTTTTCTTTAAAACTGTTTTCTTGACATGGGTTTACCATAATTCCGTCATGAGTGAGATTTAGTCGTGCATTTAAACATATTGATGAGTAAACGAATGCTCTGTAGGGTAGGCCATCGAAACATTAAAGATCGATATTTCGATGTTTGATAGTATCGGCGTTAAAATATCGATGCTTATATGTATCGTAGGTTAATCATCGATAGTATCGAACAAAAATATCTATAGTTTTAGAAAAACATTGGTTAAAAATAAAATTAAGAATAAAATTTATGTGTTCATGCACTTAATAGACCAGATGCCACAATTGAGTTTGCAGAAGTTCAAATTTGATTTTAAAATAAAAGTTAATTAATACTAATCAATAAATTGGTCATTAAAATTATAGAACTAAATACAACCATGACAATGTCAACAATGAAACCTGAAATATCATCTCCGAGAGGATCAGTTAGTCACTGAGTGGCCGTTGGGACGGGATGCGCTTGCGGGTGGGATTGGCTGGGATGCCACCCTTCGTGACGAACATCAACTTCCAAAATATTCCGAATCCCCTTTGCCATGCAGCGGATCTCTTTCAGCCACGACAATGTTAAGAAAAGTTGTATACAGCTTTTGTTGATCATAATTTCTGAAATGATTTTACAGGAGCATTGCACAACCTATTTTCAAGGCGTAAGATCCCCAACTTGAATGAGGAAAAAAAATTGCGTTCATAGAAATTGTATAGGTGCATGAAAATCAACTGGTGAGTCGAGTGTTTAACTTTTAGACCAACCACGACAATGTGAATAGGTAGGTAAATTACCTATTTACTTTTCTTTAAAAACCAAATGGCCACATTGTTGCCAAAGGGTATTCAAGAGCTCGTCAGAACCTGCAGTTAGGAAAAACACTGGGGTTTATTATTCAATTGGCTTGCGTTCATGATTTGAATTTCTACTAAGCTTGGGAGTGTGCGTGTTTCACAGGATAGGGCGATTATTGAATTTCAGGAGATATACATGGAGCACGTGAATCTGTTCTCGACCAAAATACCTATTTGGATTGATCAGTTGATCATATTTGTGTGCCTCCTGAAATTATCCTGTGAAACACGCAGACTCAAAAGCTTAGTAGAAATTCAAATCATGAACGCAAGCCAATTGAATAATAAACCCCAGTGAAAGAATTTGCAGCGTTTTTTTATTGAACCTCAATCCCCCCCCCCCCCCCCACAATAAAAACATATATAATTTATCAAGTCCTTTGGCACTCGTATTGCGTTAAAACTTCCCCAAATCCAAATTTGAACGATGTAGCCAAAGGTAGACAGATGTAGAGGGGGCACACAAATATCATCAACTGATCAATCCAAATAGGTGTTTTGGATGAGAACCGATTTACGTGGTCTATGCATATCTCCTGAAATTCAATAATCGCTCTATCACCTGTAAAACACGCACACTCCGAAGCTTAGTAAGATTCAAATCATGAACGCAAGCCAATTGAATAATAAACCCCAGTGAAAGAATACTTATTTACCCCAGTAATAATATTGAATAATAAACCCCAGTAATGATATTGAATAATATTTACCTATATATTATCAGCGTTTCATGCATATCAGAATGCTTCAACCCGTGTATCGGCTACTAACTACACTACAAGTATTCACATCGGCTATCACTCCAGTATCCACATTCACTACAACTCGACGCTATCGGCCGGACATCGCTAGGTTACAAACAAACAATAATAAACGAAAAAACGCAAATGTTGGCACCATAAATCGGGCCATACATCGGGAATGGTTTGACCTACGGACGTGGGGAAGGGCTCATTCGATTCCTCATGGTATGTTCTTCAAATAGGAAAATATTTAGGCCGATTCGACTAGTTTTGAGGTTTTCAGGGATTTTACAAAACGTTTACAGCCCTTAAAGGGCACTTTAAATTGAGTGAGGGAGCTGGCTCAAGAATTGGGGCGACGTCGGACCAAGATGGATTTTTCCTGAAAATTCAGATTTTTTGCTCCATTTCTTTTACGGCGGACGGAAGGAGAATTTTTTTGAAATTTTCAGGGGGGGTTAGAATTTTTTTTTTTTCAGAGCGATTACAATGGTTTATTATTGAATAATAAACCAAAATCAAGAACGTAGGCCTAATGAGTGAAATTTTACAGGTGGTAGACACGAATTTGTCCTCAGTTCAGGAATCACCCGAATGCTCGCTCACGACCTCTGCAGGTATTTTGTACTGGTGGTATAAATGTTGTGGTATGGAACTAGTCACCTCAAATATTAATCTGACCTCGATCTCGCAAATAACCGCCAATATCGATCGCCGGGTTCATCTGCAGGTTCAAGTTGTTTATGTAGCGCAGGTGGTCACGTTCGGATATGAGGGAAGAGAAGACGTGAACTTGCTTTTACTGTGGGGTTTTCTTTGGAAGTCTCGACTACGTGAATACGACGGGCCGCGGACGGCTCACTTACCTGTGACAGCTGCGTGACACATGGGAGAAACCCTCGAGGCACCTGGACGCTCTCAGAGGAGATGCATCGCAAACTACCTACGTGTGATGTATGGACTTAGTTGGGAGAGCTCTTAATGTGGAAAATCGTCATGTGTGCGAAACACTTGGATGCTACTAATTCCAACCCTTCCGTAGTTGTGTGTATACTTATCTTTTAGAGGTGGCCTCAACGGGTTTTGTCCAATAACTAGTTATCCAGTTATTGTGATCCAGAGATGGGCATCCCTGATTAACGAATACTTTTACGATTACATTCGCGATTACAAAAGTATTCGTAAAATTAATCGAATAATGAGAGTAATCCAATACTTTTTTAATCGCCAAAAGTATTCGAATACAATTGTAATCGATTACAATTTTATTTGATTACTTTTGTATTCGAATACTTTTGCCGATCACAATGGTCCATGCCGTTGATATTTATTTTTTATGTTCGCCGCAGACGGTCTTCTGCCTGAATTTAATTTAAAAAAAAAACTTTTATAATAAAACCTGAAAAAATCTGCATATTACACAAAGTCAGAAGTAGGCATAGCTCATAAATGAACAATAAAATACACAATAATTTTATGAAAAATTACATTTTTAGATTAGTACAAATTAAGATTTGAAATCAAACGATGTTCCCAAAATTTAACTTCTCGGTTTTAAATTAGTAGGTACTTTTGGTTCCAATTTTATGTGATCACAAGTAGGTACCATTATTATTGAATGTTCAATTTGCTATGTTATCTCAGCCGACTATTTATGGGAAAGGGTATTATTGAACGTAGTTCACAAACGATTTTAGCGAATTTGCAAGAAAAAATAAGATATTTAAGAAAATAAAAGTATTGGAGGAATTATAAGAACTGAAACTCTTTTTCGATAATCGTGTGGGCTAGCTAGTAGTTTTTCTCTATGAAATCGATCCAAATGACAACTTGTGAAGTTTGACTATTCTAGCCTAATGGGAAAGTGTGGTGTGCCATAAGGTTACAATTTTGAAGAATTTGGTAGGTATTTCTGCATTTTACAAATTTTTGGTAAATTGAAAAAAACTTTAGGCTCATAAAATTGTTTGGGACGCAAGTGCGGGTACTTGAAAGGAACAGCATTTATAGTTATACATAACATTATGAATAATGATTACGGAAACTTAACGGTTTTGTCGAAGTTTCGAAGTGAAAAATGGGGCAAAAATTGGGATTTTGAGAAAAAAGTTGTGTGGGGTATCGTTTTCGATGTATGTTGTAAATTTGGACGCTGGATTGTTTAGAATGTGTTTCAACATTCCAATTTCAAGAGCGAAGTGTGGTTAAACTGTCAAATTTATTTTTCTCAGCTCGTGGTCATTCCCACGGCAGGGGTGTTATGACAACAAAAACATAACTTTCCTCTTAATTTGCCTTGCACTCAACGACGAAGATTCTTGGATTCTTCGTCGATGCTCACTTCTGAGATTTCGAAAAACAAAGTAATCGTTATTCCTTATTTGTAACTGTAATCGCAAAAAAGTATTCGTTAATCACGATTACTGTAAAAGTAATCACTGAAAAGTATTCGTTAATCACAAATACTTTTGTAAATCGTTAATCGTGTCGCCAACGAATAACGATTGCTTCAAAAGTAATACTTTTCATGATTACATTTGTAATCGCATAAGTATTCGTTAATCGATTAACGCCAATCTCTGTTGTGATCCAACAGTGAGAATTTATGGTAACCGGTTATACCGGTGGATGTTGTACCAACCTAATTTTCTTCTCGACTTCAAAATACCTTCTTGTTAAACGTAACTGAAGTGAATAACTATTTATTTGGATTAGGAATAGGCGAAATATCAGGCCTAAGGAGTATACATACCTGATTTCAGCTTCGTACTTTTATCAAGATAGAAATATGCTTTTGGACTCATTCGGCTGATACCAGATCTAAGCATCTTCAAGTATCAGTCCTAAGGAGGCTACAAATTGGGTTTAGGATCGATTTTCCGTCCCATGCTTCACCATTGTCACCATTTTACGCAGCTATTTAACTGCGGGTTATCAACCACAATGACAGAAGCTCGGGAAACAAACAAATCGGTTGCGCCCTTTATCAAGTAGGGTTTTTTGGAGGTTCTGACTTAGTCTGAATTGTGCGCCCACACTCGCTGATCATTTCGAGACCGCTTCGGTCAAAATCAGTTCGACAGTTTAGACATCTTTAGGGAACATAGTTGCGTTCGTACAAACGAACAAACTTTAAGTGTTATATATAAAGTTAGTATAACTTATAACTGCCTACCACCTATATTGCTGAATATAGGATCCCCCAGAACTCGCCTCCGTGACTCTATTGTTTCCAAAGTCGTGGATGATGAACAGTAAATAGTTTCATATCCGTCCGTACGGAGGGATAGCTGGTGTTTTACGGAGTCCATCGATCTGGGATTCAAACCCTATCGGTTCCCCTAAGGTCGACTTTCCCAATTGCGAAATTAGTCTCTCCGAACTAGCGAAGAGCAGTTAAGATCGCTTTGTTCCGAAAAACCGCTTCTCTCGCATCACGGAACGGGTATAAATCCAATATTAATGGCTCACGTTTATAAGTCGATCGAAATCTCCGCCTCGAGCTTGCCAGTAACGACTGTTTCATGATTTTTACGACCGTCAGGGGTTCCACGTTCCGCTTCATACGAGAAAACCCGCGTAGTAGACGTACAACCCTCCCAATATCAAATCAACAATATAAGTTGTAAAATGCGTTGGAGGTGGGTCACGTTTCTGATAACTCATCATTTTCACATTTGAGTTATGGTTTTTTTCAATAATAAGCCATTGTAATCGTATACACCCTTGTGGGAATTAATGGAATCAAGCCGATTTTCTGTAAAAAAAAAACTCCTTTTTTCAAAAAACATCAAAAATGGTTGTACTTGAATGGACTTTACCGCTTGGTGTGCCCAACCTTACTGTCCAAGACAGATTTCACCCGTTCAGGCGTAGAATCAACCAAGGAATTTATCTTTACCTCGCTCTGTCCAAGGAATTGATCATCGCGGAACCAAATCTTGAGGAGCGCTGAAATCATCTTTTTTTGTGGTGCAGTCCATCTTTCTGAGTCGCCCTTTGCAGATTGCCCGAAGATTTTCTATTGGATTCAAGTCAGGCGAGTTCCCAGGCCACTCCAACACCTTCACACCACTTGCTGAAAAGAACTGCACTATTTTCGGTTGAGAATTTTCCGTAATGAACCTTTGTAACCGACCAGGAGGCCAAAGTTGTTCTACGTTTCAAGAAGCTTAGAACCCCAAAGGCTATCGTAATTAATAATACTTGATAATATAAATAATTATAAAACCTGTATTTAAGACATTTTGGCTCTCAATGAACACTGGTTACTGTTTCCGCGTTTTGACCTGGGTATTGGGGGTTTTCGTTATCAAAAACGAGTTTTGGTATATAATTTTCCATAAAGAACCTTTATAACCGACCGAGGAAAACAATGTTTGTTTGTTTGTTGTTCTCGATCCCACAGACAAATACGAAACATTCGAGATAAGTTAACATGTTTCAATGTTTAATATTTGAAGACATCCTTCAAGCAAATAGCATGATCCCAGGTTTATCGCTTTATTCTTTCGTATGCTGGAGCTTTTACGAAAAAAAAGAACGTCCACACAAATTCAAATGCGAACGTCCTTGAACATATTAAGCTTGTACAGACAGTGCAAGGCTGCTCGAGGCTACATCTGCCTCGGGTCGAGGCGAACGCTTTTGACGAAAATTGCAAACACGAATGCTCGGTGCGAGCACGCAAACCACCCAAAAGTACGGAAAGTAGCCAATATGGTGCCGTCATCCCGTATAACCGTGCAAATTGCAGCCGCTGCATTCATTGTGATGGCAACGGTTATTTAGGACCAAGAAAAAGGGGGACGTAAGCGACGTTGGTGAGTAAAAAAAATCTATCTAAATCGGTGCGAATATGGAAACAGGCTCCTAGAAGATGTGAGGTTTGAAGAAGATGTACCCAATTTCGCAAAATTTGCGCGTTTACCTTCGTCTAATTTCACTATCTCGTGAATCACTTCTCCATCCATAGCGTTGCTCGGCTTCACACAGTACGAACGGCTCGGTGCGAGGCGCCTTTGAGCAGTACTTTTACCGACAAGCTCAAAAGAACGACTACACACACACAGTTGAGCATGCGTCCTGAGGCATTCGAGGTGAGCAGCTTCGCACTGTCTGTACCCGACTTCAAGAATTATCTATTAAATAGGGGCTCAAGAGTCAGCTGGTAAAATTGCAATGGAATATTGTTTTCAGGAGTCGAAATAGAGTTTTCCGTAATGTAATATTAATAATGTTATATTTTTTGACCACAATTAAAGCATACTTAGTTCTTTTATTTTATCTCCTCGAATTTCAGTTGTCCCACTCAACGTCTATGTCGATGTACACTATATACCAGACTTTTAAGTATTTAGATATCAGCTTGAGTTACATACTGATGGGTTAGTTCATCTCCACTGTTTTAGAGTGCTACGAGTGTTTATGGCATCAATTGCTAGAAGTGATTGATCACCTGAATGACCATTTGTTCTCAAATCGTTCTTGGGGTTTGTCGATTCAAATAAATCTCTTTTAAAGCCATCTGCAATACAAGCACCGCGTTTAGATGATATACCGAAGAAAACGTCTAATTTACATAGATATTGATTTACGTAGAAGGGTTATTTAAGATATAAATAAGAAACCTTTGCATAACAGTTCGCATCTGAATTGATTGTGAAACAGACCTAATACATCGATTTTTTTTGGTGGAGTTTATAATATATATTGAAAGTTTCCGCATCTGTCAAACAGTACAAGTGGTAGAAACCCAGTATAAGCAATTCGTTTGTTTTGGATTTTTCGCCGGACCCTTTAAACGACTTGCCCCAGTTGGTTGACGAAGCCTACGAAAATAAAGCTGTGTATACGGAGGCTGTGAAGTGGAAAATGCTCTGCGTGTTCTATTATATCATATACGCGGCCTGGTTTCATTCTCTCTCCTCGTTCGGCGAGACATCCGATCCTACCATGCATACGCATGTGTGATATATAAAAGTATAAGGGGGAAAATGGAATCCCCCCAACTCTTCTCGAGAGAACCAGTGTGTATCAACATGGTATACGAAGAATACTATACGACTAAAGCGTGTGTAAGAGATTCAGCTTTTTTTTTTCTGGTAAACTAATTTGGTCCAATTCAGCCGATTTTAGAATATATATCTAGACGTGGTTTTCGATATCTATAATATCATAGTAAAAAGTTCTGTATAATACATGACGTATTCTTAATAATCTCTCCCGTACATTTCAAAAAAGACACTATCGCGCACTGGCGCAAACGTGGGGAACGCGATCCAACTTCGGTTTCAAAAACGTTAATCCCTTCTCTTATTGCAGATTCGAATGCCACGAGATATTTAATGAAAATTGATCCGTTGTAAGATTTTTTAAAGAGCGGGCTGCCCGTCAAATTAGCTTACTCTCAGTAATGGAATCCTAGGATTTTGCAAAACCTCGAATGAAGCTGTTGTTTTTCATTTTTTTGTTCACCATTTATTGATTTGAATCGAATGTAGAAGAATGGAAAGAAATGCTTCAAGAGAAGAGAGCGAGAGAGAGAGAGAGAGAGAGAGAGAGAGAGAGAGAGAGAGAGAGAGAGAGAGAGAGAGAGAGAGAGAGAGAGAGAGAGAGAGAGAGAGAGAGAGAGAGAGAGAGAGAGAGAGAGAGAGAGAGATCAAAGACAACAGAATTTTAAATTGGAAAAATATGCAAAAAATTATGAAATTTCTTGAAATTTTCTTCTTTGGTGAAAGTTGCAAACAATATGATTATTTGAAATTGCTTAAGATAAGACAAAAAATCCAATTTTCGCCATCCGTACGATACGATTTTGAAATTGTGATGGACCCTTGCTTTTGCTTTTATTTAGAGACTACTGCCACATATACAGGAACGTAGAATACGCTTTAGTCTCGATTGAACGCTGAACGTTCAACGATGATCATCGAACGTTCATTGTCGTTTAAGGATCGTTCATTAATGTTTTAGTATTGTTGATTATTGTTGGAGAAACGTTCATTAACGTTTAAGGATCGTTCATTGGCGCTCGTGGAACGTGAATTAACGTAAATGAACGTAAAACATATGAAAAGGTTGCTGTGTGAGAGAAAATAATGAATTCTTTGGATGCAATTAATGCTCTGGCAGATTGTCCAGAAACACCTCTGCTGAAGGTAGATGAAGAAGAGCAGAATAAATGGTATAGAATGGAATCAAGAGAGTTACTACCAAATATGAGAGAAAGACTAATTTAGAGAGAGAGATATCGCAAGACTACACATGGATTTGATGGTATCCAGGGTTTGTCGCAACTACTACCATGGATGTAAATATTCTTATGTTTATTGGTTTCGCGTCACCGAAATTTTCGTTCCACTCCCGCGTGACACTTTTCGGCTAGTTAGTCCATGGCTAAAGCGTATTCTACGCTAAAATCTTTTGGAACCAATTTTCGTATTCAAACCATTTGAATTGTACGATACGATTTTGAAATTGTGATCACTTGGTTTTTGGTGCACCTCCTTCAGTACTTGCTGCTTTGATGCTATGGTCCTCCACTGATGGAGTCCTTGAATGTACTTGAACGATGATTTCTCGCGAACTTAACGATGAGATCGCGAATGAACGGATTTATGTCTCAAGAGATGATGATCATATTGGTTGTTGTAATCCCACTACATTTGAGTCAAATCAAAACCAGAGATGATGCTTCTTAAATGCACTTGGAAACGCACGAAGAAATCAAACTGAAACTTAACGAGATTGAATAATGACCCTCCCTTGTAGATCACCAGGCTACCAGAACTGGACTGGACAACTAGAGATGATGCTCAACAGCTGCAGAAAGATAGGTAGGAATCTAACTGAAACTTTACAAGATAAGACAATAACAAATATGCTACTTGAGATAACGCCAGACACTCGGTGTAGGTCGCACCTCCCGTTATACTCAGGCTTCGCAGCCTGACCGTTTAAGTAATCCATTTTTCACGAGATGTTCCAAACCCGACGTCATTATCTCATACTCCATGCAGTCCATTGCCACCACCCACAATTTAATTAGAATTTTGATAGACAATTTAAAAATTTAATAACCTAGGACAATATAGTACTTACCTGCGAATGTTTTTCTTTTTTAGATGTATTTGATTACTTTGCTGATGGATTATGCTGCAATATGAACATATAAATATACATAACTAGCGGGACGATGTTTATGATAAGAAATAAAATTTTGGTAAGAATCAAAAATTAAATTAAATTGATATATACTCTAGTAAAATTGAAGTACAGGCAGCCCTTATGACTATATATGATACTTACCTGTGAATTTGTTGGTTTTTGCTTAGTTGATCACGTCGATGACGATGCAAACAATATAGGTGTCATAAGATTATACAATACTATAAAGACCGATGTTTATGATAAAAATTAAGAAAAACTAGGTAAGAACTTGAAATTAAAAAAGGATTTACATAAATTCTAGTGTATGAGTGATACATTGACAATTTTTAAATGTAACAACTTAGAACGATACTTACTTATTACGGTGTCTCTTTTCTCATATAATATATATTATAGTATATATATAGTATTATATTATAGTACTTGACGATTGTGTATACATATATATTTTTTCAAGCTGAAGAAGCCTACGATGTATGGGCGAAACGTACAACAATAAACATGATTAAAGACTGAAGGGCTCCGACAACTTTATTCGCATGCGAAAAATGGTCACACCGTACCCACCAACTCAACTGATTTTAATTTCATAATGAGTAATCAAGGAAAGTATTTTGGATTTCTTTTGCATTAGAGACGTCAATTGATGTTTGGATTAGGTTGGGGCCTGCGGAAGTCTTTCGGAATCGAAACTAAAATGCCTCAGTTACGAATCCAGTGCGCGGTGGGACGGTGGACTCACGTCTGGTCCAGAACGTCTCCTCTATTTTTCAAGTGGTGAGCGATCGAACAGCAACCCGAACGGTGTCATTCGATTCACGGACTAATTTCTACCAAATCAAATAATAAACAAAATCCCTCTTACATCGAACGTTTTTGTGATTTCGTTTTCGTTTTATTAATCCTCAAATCTGACCCATTAAGCTGGATTGATCAATATGAGGAAATAACTTACACATTTCCCGGTTTGATTTTGGGTTTTTGAGCCCAATTTCGTAAAGTTTGGTCCCTCAGTTTCGGAGAAAAGTTTCATACAGCGTATGGCGTACGGTTAGTAACGGACGGCCTGTGGACGGATATTTTTAAATTATTACTACATTTTTGAAATCTATGTATCTTGAAACTTGAACCACATGCTTTTGGGTTGCGGTGTTAACAATTTTTCTAGGTTGATTACGAAGGTTCATTATTAAAACTAAAAAACCTACAAGGACAGAACCACGCGATTCAGCTTCAAAGAATCATTAAAACGAAGAAGAAAAATACAGACTTGTCGAACAATCTTGTATTCAACGTCTTTTAAGATTCTTAGCAACATTTTAATGACCTGTCCATTCATGCCACATATACGAGGAAACTGTGAAAGCTTGTTTATCAGTTCTCATGGAAAATATTGTGAAAGTATTGATTGCCAAGTTAGAGGCATTCAACAAACTTAATTCAATCTTTCCACAGTGCAAGCGGCAATAAAGGCCTTTTAGACGGACTTTTTTTCGACGAAGCATCAGCTTTATTACGTCACGTTTTGAAAATACGATAAATCTCAGGACGAAAAGCTCCTTGATACCCCGTAAATGTCTTAGGGTTTTCAGAGATTGTCGTCTCCACCGTCCTTCGCATGTGAACATAAAAGACTTCTCCAAAGATGAGAAAAGCTGCTCGGGTGAGTCCTTTCCACTCTTTCGTGTTCATCTCGTCTAGGTCGATGGAAATCACTGTCAGCCACTATCTGAACCTCTCTCTTGGGATTAAATATCACTGAGATGGAGTGAACTTCCCCACTGACGTCGCCTGCCGTTATCATCCCCACTCCATCCGCCGCAATTTTGGGGACGTATTGGCTTCTACGAAGCAATACGGTTCTTATCGCGGTGGTACGTTTAGGTTACCATCGCCATACCATAGGGAAACTGATTAGATCGCCGTTCTGTTTGATACCCTCTTTAGTTAGAGTCGTATCTGTCAATTCTCAAGTCACCTTAACTTAATTTTCTTTCTTTTTGGAGAGATTTAATAAAAACTGTGGAATCTAGAAGAGAGAAAGGAGAACAAATTGAAACAGCGTGGGTTGTAGCACATTTAAACTGCACAGATAGCAGTGTGAAGTGGATCAATAACTCATATGTTTATTCCTAAGAGAAGATGTGAGGAAAATTGCAGACGTAAAAACTCAAAATGCTTGGAATCATTCGTCTAAATCACTGTTGAATAGAGCAAGTAACACGTGCACTCAATTTGTGCCAATAATCTTCCCGAGAGCATTCTGTGAACAATTTAAATAAAGTTTAACAAGAGTTGAGGACGATGTACGGCGTTTTTCTTGCTGTTCTCTCTTTCGTATTACTTCACCTACTTCTTTACCTAGTTTTTGCATAAAAATGAAGTAAACAAATTGTTTCATTTACAGCTCAAATCGAAATGAATATTATTTGAATGAATAAATAAGTAAACTGTACAAATGAATCCGCATTCTTGACAGACGATGCATGAATTCCGGCTGCTTGTGTCGCTCGGGCTACCTAATATGAGAGACAACGTGTGAGACTTATGGAGAGTATGAAGATCTAGATGTCTGCGACGGGATAATCACATTTAAAATTGCGGACACGGATATTTTCGTTTACTGGCGCCGATCCACTCATCTCTCATTTCATTGGTTTGTGGGAAACACTGAAAATTGTAATTAAACTATTCTTGACATCTGTCTGATTCGAGCGACCTGCAACAAACCATTTAGGCTCACAAAATTGAAAATAGCCCAACTTCAACGATGTTCAGAACACAACTGGCCACTTTAAACCAAGAGGAAAGTGAGGAAACGGGGTTTCCAAGATGACACACCCCATGACCCCTAATATGTCTTCTATTGTCCGTGAATTTACTGGGATAAAAGGTTACTTTTTGCGCTACCTAAGCCTGAAATTATTCCAAGTCGTTAATTATACATTTATACAAGTTAAGATGCTTTATGTAGTCTTCACAGGGACATTTATTTAAAACGCCTGCAATTAATATCTAAACTACTGAGAAATTAAATTACTGATCAATATCTATTGCAACTAACATCTAAATTACTGAATTTAAATGATACATAAAGCCATGTTATGGATATAGAAGAAGGCTGTATGGGCCGTGTCACCATAATAAGCCAAATCCGATTTTGGAGGATTCCAAATTAACAAAATTTGTTAAATTTAATTTAGTCCTAATATGTATGTGCTGTTTTCTTGGTAGGTGACAATGGTAATTCCTATTTTTCTTGAGACACTAAACGCATACCATCACATCCTCAAGAAAACTTAATAGCTCATAGAGGTTTACTCTTGATATGGATGTGTGCACGATGTGGCGTGGGAGTTGGTAGGAGTTGAGTGATCTTCTCCGTGTTCTCGTCTGTCATTTACTTGAAATGCAAGACACTCCGCCAAATTACCTGCGGATCTTCCTATTGCCAGAGGGCACGGTGATGGCTGACGTAATTGCTTCATCCAGCCTTCCTTGGGAAATTCGGGAGCGAGCTTTCCCGAGTATACTTGATCAACGAACTACTTCCCTCCCACCAGTCGCAAACGTTTAGCGGTCGGTAACAGCTTCGAAGGAACAGCCCCAAAGATGTAACAGTTCGCTAAGAACGAATCGGAAATTGTTCGACTCAACTAGGTTTTCAGTGGAATAATCGCGGAGGAGGGAGAAAACCCACGGGGGAAGTTTACCTGAGCGCCTCAACCAGCCGTCACCCTTAGCACACATGAGAGCTACTTTGGATTTATTTGCAATGTGCCCTAGGAGTTTATTTATTCTCATTTAACGGGACAATCGAGGTTTTGATTCTTACCAAAAAATGTTGTACTTCTAAATTTATGATTTTTTTATTATACAATCTAGATGTTACTCTAATGGTATAGTGATGTACAAGCAAGCATGATTTTCGTTTGTTTCCTCAAAATTCAGGTTTTAAAATTGTATAGGTTACGAGAATGGTATGTATCCATGACAATGAGCTTTGTCAACCAAATAACGATAGAATTACGTACACGATGTGTAGGTAGCGTTGAATGAGACAGATATCTATTTTCAGTTTTTCCTGACTGTGTGCTAGAACAAGTATCACATTTCAATATTAGTATTTATTTACTCAAAAAAAAAAAAAAATTGTTTCAAACAGCCATGAAGGCTTTTGTGCAGCCACGACAATGAGAAATCAACATTAACCTTCTGCAATTAGGAGTCTAATGAACACTCATAGAAATTGAAACTTGCATTAAATAGAGTTTTTACATCTCTATCCCAAAATGAATGGTAAACGAATCAATAAGATTGATTAAGAGTGATTTTCAAACCCATAACAATGAGAAGTATGAAACGTACACACCTGTTTTACAAACGGCTAACTTCATTTTTGAGACCCAACTGTATAGAAATGGAGGAAGCATGGTGTTTCCTCAAAGGGCAGGGTTACAAACGCTGAAAAAACCTTGAATTGCCAAAAAATGCCCTCATTTGAGAGAGCTACGATGATTTCCTTCAAACCCATGACAATGAGACAGAAGGTTTGGGACAAACTTTGAGCACTTGATTCGTACAGACTATCTAAAAGTGAGTCCCACTTGTAAGTGCACTAACATCCAGTAACTAATTCTAAAGAAATACTATTTAAAATATTTCCGGTAAAACGTACTTTGAGCGGATAAAGTTTTGTTTCGGATAAAGGTTCAAATTCTGACTCAGGGACAGACCATGACAATGAGATTAGAGGTACATTTCGATCAATTACCGGCATGTACAATGAAGAGTATGCGAACTTTATGACAGGCATGAAACCGCATAAAATCCACAAAAATAAATTTTGGAAAAAGTTGAACAGAAAATTGTTTGAACAGCGATTGTTCCGTAAAATATTAATCACCCATAATCCCATGTATTTAACTTCACGCTGGAATTAAATAGAAGAGGTTCAGAGAGGCCTCTCGGATCTCTTTTCCTAGTGAAGGTATCAGGTCCAGTGGCTTGTTTCGCTTGAGGCGCCGCAGTTCCCCTTCATTGTCCACAACGTTGAGCATCTCCAGGTTCTCGTGCTGGTGGAGGCGTTTTTCGTGCTTCTGAGCATATTCCATGGAGATTTCGTTGACGTTTTCCATCCTCAGGTCTCGATGAAAGCTTCATCAAAGTTATAGTAAATTCATTCTTATGGTCATTCCATTGAAGTTTGGTCAGCTTATTCGATCGTTGTTCTTTTTAAAGTGATTTTACTCTTATCATACCATTCACATGGTAATTTGTTACGTTTTCCAAGGTCGATTACCTGCAAAAGGTTAGCATTGTAAATAATAAACCGAAAGAGAAAAGGAAAATTCTTGGACCGCTATTGTCCCCTTCAAAGCGACTGAAGTCTTATTCTTGGCAGGTACGGCATTAATCGGCCTTTGTAGTAATGAAAGTGTTGCCTCTAATTTCTCGCTTTTATTCGCACTCCCCTTAATTTCAAGGCTCTTCCCTCCACCTTTTGTAAAAAGTCCCTCTCTCTATCATCATCAATTTCCGAACGAGGCGACGCCGTTCAAATTATTATTCCGATGAATTCGCTCCCGCTTTCCAAGGAGCGTAATGGCGGAGGGAGTTCCATTGTTGGACTATTACATCGCAAGTTCTGTCCCCCCTTTTCACCTGTTGCTCTTCCATAAATTCCCCCGTTCTATTAGTCGCTCTCTTTGGGCGAAGTCAACCGGTCTCGGACCACTTACTCGGAACTGACCCATATTTACTGCGAGATAGTCGTATGTAACCACTACGTTTAATCCACCACCCTTGGTTCCATTTGAACTAATTACACACGGTTTCACACGTTATAACCATCGAACTTCAGCTATTCATTAACGAAACTGCGACAAAAGTGCCTCCTACAGTTTTTGTTTTATTACTTTCAATAATGAAACTTTTTGATTTCGTAGTTTTCTAGATAGATTAGATTCCAGGTGGTTGCTATCGCAAGTGGGATGACTCTTGGCTGATCCTGTACCAATTTCTATGAACTTCAGTTTGCTTACATCGACTTTGTTTTTCTCGTTTTGTAAAACGAATGGCTCTTGTATTCGACATTCCCTATCGGAAAAATGGTATTAACCCTTTGAGGTACGGGTGATTTTCCATAACTTTCAGGCACGGGAGGGGGCACAAAGGTACCCCACCTGTTTTCTTTAAAATAGTTGCTTCTAAACTACTTTTTATTCAATTTTTTTAGTTCAAGTTAGGAATACTTTTATTCATAACTTTTATTCAAACTACTTTTTATTCAAACTTTTCAGGAATACTTTTATTCAAACTACTCATTATTCAATTTTTAGTTCAAGTTGGGAATACTTTCATCGTTGGCCTAATTTTCGAATTCGTGTGAGTAACAATAGTATCTATCATTTCCGAAGATACAGGTTTTTGAAAACACGCTAGCTCATTTTCGACTTCTGAACAATTCTTGGCTCTTGGTAAAATTTTCTTTCAAAATGTTTTTTCGGAGTTTTTGTGTATTTGCTACGAATCGGTGTTTTTTCCACTTGTGAACAGCCACGATTTCCTTCAATTTTTTTTCTTACAGTTTTTGTCTTGTAATTATACCTGATATAATACTCACTGTCAGTAGCTTCCTCAGGAGAATCTTCCTCTTCGAATTGAACGTCTAAGTTGGAAGAATCACGGGATGATGAAGGTAGAGCAAGAAAGGAACAATTATTACTATCAGTCGCATTATTGACTACTTCTTCAATGTTTATAAGATTCTCAGAATCAATTTCGGGGTCAGAATTATGACCGTTGTCATCTAAAAACTCTATTTCATCATAATCAGGAGCGCCATCATCAATATAGTCAAAATCGCTATCTGAAAGTGCCTCCAAAACCGACTGATACTGGTCGGGAGGAACAATTTCGCAATGGGACATAGCGGCACGGGCGGGGCACGGAGACACCCCAGATACGACACGCACGCGTCCAACTGAGATCATTGCCAACTATCAAGATTTGAAGCTTAGATGTTACTGAAAGGTTAGAAGGGGGAACTACCAACAATTTAACTGAGTTTGCATTGTACAGCTCATTTCTTCACATCGGGGTACCTTTATGCCCCAGCCCGTGCCTAAAAAGGGTTAACTATCAGCCTTGAATCAGCTTACTTGGATGATTTAAAAAAATAAACATTTCTCTGGTATATTGCTTCCGAGTCTGCGAAGCAGCGAAAGCCTTGTGTTCAATTTCGGGAGCCAACAAATTTTTATAGTCCGAATTCAAAATTTCCTTTCACGTTTCATAGCCTACTGAACAAATTTGGTTCTGTGTCTGTCGGTCTGTCTGTCCGCATTTCCTTGTTGCAGCCATACATTCCACAATTTTGAATGAATTTAGCTCATATCTTGAGGGACTATGCGGACAAGGCCTCTTGAGGTCACATAGGAATTTCATCTCAATATATTCAGCGGTACGTTCTGCGCATGCGCTAACGTAAAATTCTTAAAACGGGTATAAATTTGAGAACTTTGCTTCAATTTAGCTCATATGATGAAGGATGTAACGAGGAAGCTGCTTTGCCATCTCCTTCGCAGAGTATTATTATAAGCAGGAAAGGTTTGATTTTGGTTTGTTTATTGGCTACCAGACGACTCCGAAACGACGCAACTGTTTTTTAAAAGATTCGTTCACCTTTAGATCGGAGTTACGCTTTCTTCCTGCATCTCAACTCAACTTCCAATTAACAAAATCTTAATTAATTACTTAATAAAATTATAAAGTAATGGGCAACTGATGTGGGCTCCTTTGTGCCCCTCTTTAGCATCAAAGGAGATGGCTATGATCGCCACAATTTCTGGGTGAAATACAGGGGTGTGTTCCTCTGATGGAACTGAAATATCCACCTGAACATTTATTTTAAGCTTATTTCAAGCTCCAGTCAATTATTTGCTGCTGGAAATTACGGCCGATGAACGTGTCAGAACAGGGGTTGACATGTGTAGGCATGGACATTGATAAGAGGAGTGGAAAAAATTTTCCCACACTATCATGTTGCATGATCAGAATTTTCCGAAACCACGTTAACGTTGACCCATTTAAAAAATGGAACCTTCAAGAATTTATTTTAAGCTCATTTGAGGCTCCACTTAATTTCGTACGCTGGGGGAAATTCCGGCCGATGAACGTGTCAGAAGCCAGAAAAAAGTTCTAAAAAAAAGTCGTGGAACTGAAAGATGGAGGAAGATGGGGAAGCATAAAAAATTCGACGAAGTTAATTATTTTCCGTCATCACCTTTCAGCATTAATTGACTTCCATTATGGTAGTGCTTTCCTTTCAGGGCGCATTGCGTCTGCCCTTATCATGGGGTATTGATCTTAATTATTTATAGTCAACGGGTCAAAAGAAAAAAACGGGGTTTCCATTATATTTTCGGACGAAGGGTAACGTTATTTCCTAGAAACCCATTGATGGCATTTTAAAATATCCGCTTAAAGCTGAGCTTTTAAAACAATTACCAGTGACCGTCAAAAGGGGCTGTACTCAATTTTTGATTCTGATAACGAGTTTTTATTTCAAGTAGCCCATATATTAGGTGTCCCTGATGAAAGTGGAAACCTGTTTCAAAACTAACTAACACGTAAGTTAATACCCTAAGCTTGCCCTCTTTAAGCTGAAATTCGTCCCTCAACCGCTCGTGTTTATGTTCACATCCCCAAACTGAGCAACTGTGATGGCCAGTCTTTGAAGAAGTGCTTTGGTGCCGTTAGTGTGAGGGTTTTTTGATAAAGTCGATTCCCGTCTTGTCCCTTGACTATTAACTGATCAATCGTATGAATACATGACCATTCCAACAACTGGATAAAAGAGTAGCGGCCCACTCTCATTCGAAAAGCCAACTGGATAAACTCCAATGCCAATGTAGAAGTGGAAGATACAGTACTCATCGTTGACTCCAATGGACGAAGAGGATCATGGCCTAAAGGAGTAGTTACTGCTAAGTACCCTGGGGGTGACGGGAAGACAAGAGTCGTCGATGTGAAGACCAGATACGGGACTTATCGACGTCATGTAAACAAACTGTGCCCTCTGAAAGTTGAAGAGCTAGCAGACTACTTGGCTCGGAGGATGTCATCGGTTGAGTATAAACACTCCATTTTATCACATGGATTTTGTTCTTTTAATTGAACATACGTTTTGATTAATAAATCATTCTTCCCTGAAAACTCGGAGGTGTAATTTGTTCTCAATTATATTTATGATTGTCAGAATTCGTGCAGGCAATCGCCAATATACCGTATGAGAGACACGCGGAAATGAGACTTTTGATAACAAGCGGGGTAGTGGGACGCGCAATAGACGGCACTCCCCTTAGAAATAAATCATAGGAATTGAACGAGGAAAAATGTTTAAATTGATGTCACCCCCTCCATTTACCCCCTTTCATAACGAAAATTGAATGTACTGAGATGTTTTCGAATACCAAAATGTCAATTGAATAGAAAATAACGATATACTACCAGCGCATGATCCGAAAAACTTCGCACACGTGTTCAACAAAAAGTGCCTCCTAATGTTTTTTTTTTTTTTTTTTTTTTTTTAGAGGCTTCGTTTTTGAGTTATTTCACTTTTAAGATATTTTTTTTTGTTTTCGACCCTACGTCACTAAAACGGCCGTCACTCCGCCGTTCACATTCACACATTCACTTAGTAGAAATTCAAATCATGAATGCAACTCAAATGAATAAATTGGATAATGAACCCCACTGAAAGAATTTGCAGTGTGCGTGTTTCACAGGTGATAGAGCGATTATTGAATTTCAGGAGGCACACAAATACGATCAACTGATCAATCCAAATAGGTAGGTATTTTGGTTGAGAACAGATGTACGTGCTCTATGCATATCTCCTTAAATTCAATAATCGCTCTATCACCTGTGAAACACGCACACTCTGAAGCTTAGTACAGATTCAAATCATGAACGCAAGCCAATTGAATAATGAACCCCAGAGAAAGGATACTTATTTACCCCACTAATAATATTGAATGATATTTACCTATATATCATCAGCGTTTCATGCATATCAGAATGCTTCAACCCGTGTATCGGCTATAAACTACAAGTATCAACATCGGCTATCACTCCAGTATCCACGTTCACTACAACTCGACGCTATCGGCATCACTAGGTTACAAACAAACAATAATAAACCAAAAAACGCAAATGTTGGCACCATAAATCGGGCCATACATCGGGAATGATTTGACCTACGGACGAGGGGAGGGTCTCATTCGATTCCTCATGGTATGTTCTTCAAAAAGAGTACAAATTTAGGCCGCCTTAACTTGTTTTGAGGTTTTAGGGATTTTACAAAACTTTGACAGCCCTTAAAGGACACTTTAAATTGAGTGAGAGAGCTGGCTCATGAATTGGGGCGTCGTCGGACCAATATTGATTTTTCCTGAAAATTTCAGATCTTTTGGTCCAGCCGTTTGGGAGAAATCGTGCGTACGGCGTACGGCGGACGGACGGAAAATTTTTTATTGCAGATTCGGATTCTACACCCTTTGAAACGTAAACCATGAAATTTTCAGGGGGGGCTAGATTTTTTTTCCAGAGCGATTACAATGGTTTATTATTGAATAATAAACCAAAAACCTCAAACGTGTTTGGAACACACGTTTTCTCGTATACAATCTCCATTTTCTCAAGATTCCGAACTTTTTTGCACAAAAAGAGTGAAATTATAAAGAAAGGGAAGAAGAATAATGAAAATCTGCTGAGAATTACATGCCGGGCAGCATCGGCAAAATCTGTCGCTGAGAGAGATACAGACTCTCAGGCCAATTCACATTAGGTAACTCCGAGGAGACGCGACCGATACTCAAAAACATTGAGGGTATCTTTGGAGTATCTTCTTTTTTTGTGACGTGGGAGAGCACAAATCGAGCTACCTCGAGGGGACGCGCGAAAGATGGGTACTGATGAACAGCCTATCAATGTTTCGTTCGTTAATGAGGTTGAAAAACACCCTGAGTAGTATAATTATAATTCACCTCAGTAGGTACTCAAGAAAGGACGTCGTCGACAAGGGGTGGAGCGAGGTGGTGCAGAAAATGAAAATGACAGGTATGAACGGAAACTGAAGTTCAGGTTTCTTTCAATGGATGGATGCCGCCACATTCTGGCCATTTTCTTTCTCGTGGAAAAATTATAGAGAACAGCCATCTCTTAATTACTGGTCGGATACGGGTTAGACATCTCCACTTGAAACTGTGAACTGAGATTCAAACAAAACTTCACGGTCTCATTAATTTGAAGAAAAAAGTCTCTTCCTGGTATTATACCCCAGCGCCACTCGCGTTGACGATACGAGTATCACCGGCATCTCTTCGGAGTTGCATAATGAAGCAAAGTTGGCCTTACATTTTTTTTTTCCGAGGATTTGGGCTTGGAATGGTTTAACCCGCCAGTTCCCATGGCTAGCTAGAGCGATTTTTTTCAAACTTTTCCCCCATAATTACCTTTTTAACATTTAAATAGCAAGTTGAGATAATCAGTTTATAGAAAAATTTAAATTAAATAAGAGAAATTGGGACGACACCTACAGGTGCCTTTGGGCGGCAGAAACCTGGCACCTAGAAGTGCCTAACATTAAATTTTGTATTGGGAAGAAGAATGTACAAGGTATATTACCACTGAATAATACGAAATATAAACGTCATTAAATGTTTCTGGTAAAAGAAAAAAGAGAAAATTATATTTTGGAGTGAAATTCGTGTGAACAGTGGACATGGAGCTCTACGTTGCAACGTTTGCAGTATTTCCTCGTTCGCTTGTGGCACTGTGCATAGCGGCGGTGCTGTTCACAATCTTCCAATTGGTGAAAAAATTTGCTGGAGTTGATTCTTGATGTTGATGGAATGTTTCTTATGGCCGGAAAAATTTTTGGCGTTGTCCCAAATTTGAATAGCCATTCCTGGACAATTGCTCTCCTGAAGTCACAGTACTTTAGTACGTAAGTGTACTTTTTCAACAGCCATGCATTTTGGTATGAAGCATCGATACCAAAAGTGAATAGCTTGTCCCACCACTTTCTTCCTTTCAGTGAAATACGCTTCGAGTCCACATTTTGATCGAACCCGTCGACACCTCCCATATACAAATTTTGATTTGGGCATTTCACAGACACTTTGGCTTTTTTATTTTAAAGTTTTCCGATTCTACCTACTTTTGAGAGTGGTGCTATTCCATGACTGTTTGAGATCAAAGTGACAATTCTATTGTCATTCCATTTAGCCACAATGAAGTTTTCGGTGTTTTTGTATGAAATGGTACCACTTTCTTTGTTGGACAATGATTTCGATTCCTCAAGTGGACATTTCAACGTTCTTTTTTCAAGAATCGTTCCAGTTCCTCCGATATTTTTTTTGGACAGTTCTTCCACCAACTTCACGCTGCTGAAGAATCTGTCGAAGTAGACGTTGTGTGGACCAGTACTTTCCGGAAGTCTTGAAATTAGTTCTAGCACAACAGACTCTCCTGGTCCCAATTCACCTTGCAGCGGTAATATACCAGTTTGTGATCCTTCATATGGTAAGAACGTAATTAGGTATCCGGATTTGGTAGCTAATGACCATAACTTATATCCGAACTTCAACACAAACAAAAATGAACACTCAGTTGAAGACCCGACGATGTAGCTAACGAGTTTGCACCAGTCAAAGTGGTAAACAATTTACTAGTTACACGTAAAAACGCTACTGAACATTAATACATTCATAATGCAATGAAACAAAACAAAGTTATGCTTTTCACCAACCTTTTTCTATCCATTTTCGATGAAGGAAAGCCGAGTGTCCACTACCTTGCCCTTATCACTCTGAAGGTTTGACACAAACTGATGCAAATCGCACGTGAACACACCTAGCCGCTATAATTTCCAACCAGTACTAGTGTTAGGTCCCGCAGTGGCTACTAAATGTCTCCTAACTCAAATTTGATAAAGAATAGAGTTAACACAGGCCAATAAAGGAAGGGCACCTATAAGTGCCTTTGGGAACTGGCGGGTTAAAACGGATTCGTATTCAATAATTTTTTCCTAATTTTGAGTTGTCCCACACTCCCCTGAACCAATTTAATTAGGCGTCTCTTTAATCCATTAATTCAGAGCTACGTCCTAAAAACCCCCGTTAATGTCTTATAAAAAATAATGGCGACAAGGTGGAAAAATGTTATTTTAGTAAGTAAATACAATTGTTCTTCAAATACATTCAAGATTTTTTAAATAGGGTAAACTTACTATGTGAACCCCCGTGCAAAATGTCCCTAACTTTGGTAGCGAAAAACGCGAAATAAAAGCGATGAAGGGGATTGAAATGGATTGACCCCCGTTCTACCCTCGTGTGTGCATTCGTGCACCGTTCGCTGAACACAGTGAACGTCAAAGTTGATAAGTTTGTTCCAGGAAGGGTTCGAACCTTAGAGAAGAAAACCTAGTTCTTCACGTGATTAACTAAAACGCTTTCCGCGAACGTTGCGTTCCGTCCTGTTTTTGTCGACCCCTGAGCTGGTTTCAATTCCCTCACAAATCATCGTTCTTCCTCCGGTCAAGAGGTTTTCCTATGGCGGCTAAGGAACCTAAACAAACAAAATGTTGTTATCGTTGGAGATGAGAGGAAGGCTAATGAAGCTTTCCATTTTGTGTGGTGAAGGGCTGTTGAAGGGGTTTCACAACACAATTCACAACAGTTCCCACCTCCAGGAAAAGCATCTTCTGCAGCATCAACACCAATAAAGACACACAGAGCTAACGATATAATCTCTACATCAAACATTTTTATTTAGAGGAGAGAGTAGAGATTTCTATCTCTTCAGACTTCTACTGGATCGTTTGGTCACGTCTACACTGGCTTACCTTTCCACAATGTTACTCGTAGCAAAAACGTTAAATGTCAAACCAAACCAATAAATGTTCTGAGGGATACTTTTTGAAGAATTCTGAAAACATTCCTGATTTTGAGCGCTTTTATACAAAACAGGTCTCATTCCTTCAAAGGGTCGATTCTACTGTTAATTTGCAACAAAAAAGGCCTCCTTAACGGCGTTCGTCACAATTCGTTGTTTCGCACTTCGTAGCTTTCCTGACCTACTGGACGAGAAGCCTAAGGTGGAGTACCGAGAACGAAATTATGTCCATAAATATATATAGGTATGTAAAGAAATCCGAAAATGAGTGACCATTGTAAACGTAATGTACATCCTTGGAAACGAAAAAAAAGCATTCCTACCCCCAACTGACTCCTTGTCGACAGCTGTAATACACCCTTCTCTACGAAAAAACGAGTAATATTGAGATAATGAACACAATTAGTACTTAGCGTTATCTACTAAACCATCTATTTGTCTTGGGAACATCATTAGCCATAATGATTCAGCCACCATGATGTTACACAACATTTACGAAGTGGAGCAATAAACAGGTGCGTCCTAAGGGGGTCTGATGCCCGGAGCGAACTCGCCTGGTGATGCCCTAACAGGTGGTTGGGGGGGGGGGGGGAGGGTTCCTGATAATTTAGAAAAATACTTACTGAACTGGATCGTTCCATTTTTTTCTACTTCTTCTTCTATACTTTTGTTGGCCCGATATTCTTTCTGACATGGACTATTCATTTGATCGTGAAGTTCTGTTCTCTATCGATCTTCCAGTATCCTTCTATATAATATTTGCCCATTTTCAACCAATGACGCGGCCCATGTTTGAGAATCAGTCATCCAGTCTGTCATCCAGTCTCGGGACTCCTTCCTGTTGAGGTGTGCACAACTCAAACTCTTCCTCTATCCAGTCTGGAAGGATAAGCAGACCAATTCTTTCTTCTGCTTTCGCGCGTCTGTGTTCAGCGTGGGCTCGGGCAACCCATCTGAACTACACTTCATTAGGTATACCGGAACGACTAAGGAGTGACGCACTAGTACTCTTTTTCACTCCTTGGAACCCTAACACACTGAGCAGAAAGGAAATACCAACTATGTTGAACATCAACGAGGACAAAGAGTTTCTTCAACACCAACATCTGCTGATAGGAAAACTCGTATAGCTGCTGCACGTTCTCTGCCACCACCCCTAAGTATCTGTATTAAATGAATCTAATCAACCCACAAATAACAAATACCCACTGAAAGCATTAGAAATAACGACGATGAATAACAATACACGAAGAGACAAAATGGGAAGCCAATTTTAAAGTTCGACAACATCTAACCAAACACAACAGAACTTCAACGATCACTTTTTGTCACCTCGTTGCTGTACCGCTTGATTTTATCTCTTTTCATCTTTCAAACATTATCCAATATCAAGCACTATTTTTTTTACTCTAAAGTAAAACGAATTCGTGATAATTTAGAAGAATACTTACTGAACTGGATCGTTCCATTCTTTTCTACTAAGTCTACTATATCTTGCTGTGTACCTATCTTTCTATTGCTATAATTCGTCTTTTACGTACGAAGAATATATTTCGTTGTAGAAAAGCAACTAGCAACGGGAATTATGAACTGGGAGATCTTGAACCAAAAACACATGTTCTTGACTGATTGTCAAACGACAGTGGAACTCATCACTACTGGATTGATGTTCATTATTCGAGCACGATTCTTGTACAGGAACTTTATCTTAACAGTTCCCCCAGGAGGGAAGGAGGTGGGGAGGATCCGAGGAAAATGTGGAGTATTTTGCCTGTTGAAGACTCAATTTTAGGCCATTTCGGCCTAAAAATCGGACACCTTTGAATAGAAGAGTGTTATTTAGAACAAGTTTTTTTCAGCATAACATTCACACTTAGAATCATTTTTTGCACACGAATATGCTCAAATTTCTATAAAATTTGATGTAAATACAATACGTTGATATTTGAAAATTCGCCCATACAATTGTGGTACATGACTGAACGTTTTAAAATAGGAATGTTGGGCATTTGGTAGTTTATAATTCTCAATCTTCTCGAAATTGAATCTCAGTTTCTGCCATTGTATGACTGCGTCCTAAAATAATGGAATTCGTAATATAAACGATGTATCTAACTTTTGAATAGTCCTCTAACCTCTTTACTAAATCTTTGCGTACTGCCAACAAATATTATACTTGTCATTGAAGTTATGAATAGGTAAGTACAGTAACTGCGTCATACATTCGAATTGTTTATACGATTCTTCCCGCACTGATCTTCCTTTCACATTCTAAAACTCTCCAGCCAGCTGGCACAACGTCATAGCTACGAAACTTGGGGAACGTTGCGTGTCAAGGAGATAAGAAAATTCTAATGAGAGTTATTCGTTGTCAAGTTACGAATTTCTCCTCGTGCAGTCTGAACTTGGGAGGAAGACGTGTTGAATTGCTGAAGAGATTGGGTCACGGAAACTCTTCACCGCTCCGCCCTAATCTTTCTGTATAGTCTTCATTACCATATTCCCTTTCACCGGATACTGGAGGAAATACCAGATTTCCACAAGACACCTACCATCCATTCAAACTGTTTCCTGAAATACGTTTTCAGTAGCTCACGTCAGACATTAGTCAAGCTAATGGAACAAACATAGCTGAGCTATTCGAATGCTGTTGAGTACATAATTTACACTCAGTAAAAAACGCTTCCTTACACCAGCTTCGATTTTCACGAATATTGTAACGTTGACCTCACAAAAACTTGAAAAATAGTAAAAATGTGTTCACAGATGTCTTAAATATCTTATTTCAAGTCAACAAACCGAACGAACCAGGCCGAATTGTCCACATACGTGTCCGATCCATTTTTGTAAGGACAAAAAAGTGTTCGTACAGCCCAAAGATTCGAAAAATGGAGTCAAGCTGGATGGTATCAGGGAGCATTCGCCCAACAGCACTAACACTGCCAAAGCAATAACACCACACTACACGTAGAATAACAATAAGAAATCATGATATTTCAAATTTGCTGGACGGCTATGAAAATGTTCACCACGGGTGGTGATACCAGGAAGTACTCCTGGCGAGATGCCCTGCTCAAGTAACTCCGTGGCACTTTTCCCGCACCACACGCCGCGCCATGACACGGTTGCAGCCATAACCTTGATGTTGTTAGGCGCCACTCCTTTTAGCTCAGATATCGCTTGCCAAAGGTATTTACACACAGACACACACGGGAGACGAAACATGGAGATGAATTGAATTGATTTGTAGTAGTGCAGCTCACAAGGGAACATCCACATGCTGACCCACACATTCCCTGATGATTTCATCAAAGTCGCATTAAAACTTAAATGTCATCAAAATATTCCAAAAAATAGATTAATCCGTGATTAATAATACTAAAAAATGCGAAAAATCCAAAATATTCGTTTCAATAGAAGAATAATTATAACTCAGACCGAGTTTTTTAAACAATAAAAGTGACAGTCACAATTTTTGCGAACATAAAAGTGGTCAAATTTCAACTTATTTTAACAAAAATGTAATAAGATAATTGTGTGAAATTCTTCTGCCGCATGAATGGATTTTTTTTTGGTTGATGCCCCCGTTTCTATGGGTATTTTTTCCCGAAAATCTGGGAATTTTTTCTTCTATTTGTTCGTTTTTAACTTTGAGACCTTTAGTAAAATAATAAATGGCAAATTTGTTGACTTACAAAATGTTCACGGATGGCTCCATCTAAGATGAGCACGGGATGTGCTATGTATGATCCCCAAACGAAAGCTGCGTTTACATTCAGGCTGACAAAACAAGAATCGATTTACACGACAGAACTTTACCCTATATACAGGGGGGAACGGATAAGTGACGACATATTTTTTTTTGTTAATCTGTATCAAAAATGTAGTAAAACACCGCCAACCGCACTTTTCTATCTCAACTCGTTCTCTAAATATAATTTTTAAAGGTTTTTTTCTCCAGAAAACCACGTTTTTTGACATAAAAACCCACGTTTTCCCACTTTAAAACAACTTTTTTCTACTTTTGACCACATTTTCGGATTCAGCGTGAAATTTTCTTTACGGCAAATGCAGCAAGCAGCAAAACTAGCAATAACAACGGGAGATGCAGTACATCACCGTAGTGTAGAAGACCTCAGACAATACAATAAAAATGCGATGCACCAGCATGAAACAGGGAGTATCTAAATGCTCAGTAAAAAACAAAGGGAAATTCTATATTTGTGTTTGAGATCACATACCTAAAACCGTGTAGTTTAACAAGACAACTTGGATAGACGTTTTATTAAAACCATATGCCGCCTCCGTTTTGACCAACATCGATTGCCAAATCAAATGAATAAGATTGGGATATACGGTCAGCTCGATTGGGACAGCCTTGAGACTCAAATCACACCTTTTTCAAATGGTCACGGTTCGAGAGCAGCAGGAGAGAAATTGTTAAAGAACCTGCAGGAAGAAGGAGTGGAATTTCCAACTCAAATGAACAATATTCCACGCAATCGTGAAACCTACAAAACATATAATTAGTGTGAGGGACAATTCAATTGAAATATGATACACTCGTATGAGTTAAAAATCATCTTAATTCGTGATAATAGGATTTATATAAGTTTTATGTATGATAACATACTCGTATCCAAATTATTGAGAATCATAATGACGATACCAATTTAATAAATTTAAAGAATTAGTTAATACTAATGTTAAATATACCTACAATTTCCTCTATAACTGTACAATTAACGCCTCATCGGCGACATTAGCGCTGTCATTCTGCGTATCTCATACACCCTCCGCACCCACCGCAGAGGGCCCCCTCATCTTACTCCCTCCGAAACATCGACCAATCAAATCGCTTTAAGACTCATGCTCAAACACGCAACTTCGAGCGAGTCCGGCAACCTTTGGGAGCTCTCGTGACTTCTCGGTGGCGTCCGTGGAATTTCGGTTCAAAGTCACAACGACAGGGTTACCGTAGCAAGCAATTTTCAACCTTAAGGCGGGGTTTGTGAATTTCATACGTCAAAAACACCTTAGATTGGCGTTTTTGACAGGTAATTTTTCAAAATTTCCCGGGGGAGGACCCCCCTTCTTAGCTGGGAGGAGTGCCCCCCAGACCCCCCCACTTGTGGTTACAAATCGCCGCCACTGGCGATGGCCTAGCAAAAATGTCACGCCTCGCCACTGTAATGTTTGAATGTGACGATGTACATTCATTAATCACAATACTTGTAAAGGTACACTTTTAACAACTCAGGCAACACATATAACAAACTCTAACTTGTACAATGAGGTATGACGTTACGTAATTGCACCTTGACCGAGATTAACAATGTTAAGCCACAGACCCAAATGAAACAGATTTGTATTGTGTGCAGTCGCCTACCTATTGTAGTAGAAGGGTGTAGAGAGACAGCCTAACCCAACTTTGAAACTCATCAGAAGATCTGCCGAGTAATGTACTCCTCTCTGATATATATATATATACTCCATGAGCAACGTGAAAGGAGCTTATTACTATCGTAGCTGGATAGTAATAATCCAGCCTCCCCCCCCCACCCATCCAACTCTTCTTAACATCCCTCGGGAACTTGGGAATGAGGAGCGAATCTCTGTGTCGCCCTCAGAGGAAGTAATATGTGAACTTACTATCTTCACGTTTATGTGAGATTTCGTTTGATTATTTTTAATAATGAACCCTTGCCATTGTCCAAGACAAATGAATAACTATCTTTATT
Source organism: Creontiades dilutus (assembly GCA_031894815.1). NCBI lineage: Eukaryota > Metazoa > Arthropoda > Insecta > Hemiptera > Miridae > Creontiades > Creontiades dilutus. Next base: position 7,684 of record JAVIWC010000853.1, on the reverse strand, counting down.
TCCCAACAACAGCATTTTAACAAAAAATTGTTAACTATCAATATTATTGCGACAAAACTTGTTCTGAATAATTATTTTCACTTGAATCGAAGATATTGGACTTTTTGCATTTTTATCAATTTTTGTAGCAAAGTTTGATGAAATTTAAGTGCGATTTTCCGCCTACATTTGAGCTATGATGTATAAATGTCCTATCGAGAGTAATCGTCTGGAATGTCTATCCACTTATATGCAGGGTGTCACACGAGTTGTTCCCCAACCCCTAAAATCGTCCAAATGGAAGTAAACAAAAACAATTTTTCTTTGAATCTTCATTTTCTTTTGGAAGGATGTCAAATATCATATTTGCCCACCCGCGCAACTATGCAACCATGTGCAAGTGACACTAACTTTCTTATTTTAAATGGTAACACATATTTTTTATTGCAGATTCGGATTCTACCCAAAATTTCATGAAAATCAACCAATTTTGGTTTATTGTTCAATAATAAACCATTGTACCCGCTCTTGAAAAAAAAAAAAAAATTTAACCCCCCTGAAAATTTCATGGTTTAGGCTCCAAAGGGTGTAGAATCCAAATCTACAATAAAAATTTTACCTCCGTCCGCCGTACGCACGATTTCTTTAGCCAGCACTCTCACTTAATTTAAAGTGCCCTTTAAGGGTTGTCAAAGTTTTGTAAAATCCCTAAAAACCTCAAAAAAAGTCAAGGCGGCCTAAATTTGGACTTTTTTGAAGAACTTTCCATGAGGAATCGACTGAGCCCCTCCCCAGGTCCGTAGCTCAAACCATTCCCGATGTATGGCCTGATTTATGGTGCTAACATTTGCATCCACATTCACTACATCACTAGGTTACTGCGATCTAAACAAACACAATAGTTTTATTATTTTTTTCTTGTCTTAATCGCAGTATCCTAGTGATGTAGTGAATGTGGATACTGGAGTGAACTCCTAAAAGGGTTTATAGCCGATACACGGGTTGAAGCATTCTGATATGCATGCTTTGTCTTACGAAATTTAAAATTTTCAAATATAATATTTCAGGAGATATGCATAGAGCAATTAAATCGGTTCTCAACCAAAATACCTATTTGGATTGATCAGTTGATCATATTTGTGTGCCTCCTGAAATTCAATAATCACCTGTGAAACACGCACACTCCAAATCTTAGTAGAAATTCAAATCATGAATCATTGAATAATAAACCCCAGTGAAAGAATTTGCAGCGTTTTTTTATTGTGCACAACCAGTTCAGCGAGCAAGCAAACTTGCGCTACCTCAAAATTGTCAAATAGTGGATGATCGTGAACTCCTAAGTGTGGCACGAGAATTATCATTGCTTTCTAACGCTGGTTCACGTGATGCTATCAGCTTCTTGATTCGACTCAATTTTCACGGAATGATGACTGTAATTTGTTTATTTTTCGTCCGTTTTTTTCTTTATTTTAGGCTTCTGTTTTTCAGGTTTTTACTCTCAGATTAAAATGATTTTTCACTTGATCACTGAAAAAGGTTTGAATCTCCTATTTTTTACATTTTTCAACCAGACATTGAGAATTAATTCCCGTAAAAAACTGGACTCAGTACTAGGTACTACTGGAGGTGGGATATGATGTAGATAATAATCAAATGCAAATAAAACCCACTCAAGGGGTTGGTGGGTTTGTGATTTTTCACGCTTACATTAATTGAGTTCAGTACCAGCACAGTATTAATTCCCTTTAGCCTATTGAATCGTGGAGGGAAGCATCTTTACAAAACGTTCAATGCAACGTAAAGGGAGGGCGATCCAATTCAAAAGAGGAAAACAGTTCGCGAACTTCTAGCATTGGATAGGGGGCTGTGACCCCTCCATTGAACCGGAACACGTGAACGGTTTTCAAATCCGAATGAATTCGTGATATTGGATAAGGCGTCGAATGCGAGTACAAATGTGTGAATCCTGCGTTGTTGGGCCCGCTGTATTTCTCGCCGATCCACCTGTATCCCCCCGCCCTGCCAGTATTCCGGCTCTCGCTTCTCCAACGCCGTCTGGGGGAAAACGAATTTGGTCTCGTGCCAGCTCCATTCACGTCGGCATTCGAGCTCGCTACCGTGTGAACTGCTGCACGTGTTCGGGAACTGCGACGAGGAGGGCAAAGGCAAAGGGGAGCACAGCACTGGAAAACAAGATGAAATTCTTGCTCTCGTTTCTAGAGATCAAAATGTTTTCCACTGTGTAAACGTTTTGTGTCAGAAATCCCTTTTCCCAGGTATTTGGCAGAGGACGCTTTTCAAATCACGGGGCTTTCAAAGACTCTCCCTACCGATGTTAAACATCCTCTACGCTACTAGGTAGGTGGTATTGAACAATCACAATTTAACTTCTAAGGCCTTGGAAACGATATTGTACAAATACAGTATCGGCGCGTAGGTGGGACTCGATTCTATTCAAAAACTAAACCTTGCTAATTAATAGAAGACTAATTATCATAAATGAGAACTACGTTGAAATGGAAAATACCAAGAAGGGAGTGGGACCTTCGGTCACTCGTCACCTGTCGAAAAGGACAACAAGTGAGTTCAAGAGGAAGGAGGGGGGGTTTAGTTTGTATTTTTTCCAAAATTTACAGATTTGTGATTGTTGAGTCAAAATAAGAAACTGCAAAGGAGTTATTTCGTTTTTGGCAACGAAAATGCGCAATCCTTCACATCCCAACGATTGCTAACGGACAGTTAAGCGAACTCAGCACTCGTATCCTCAGAAGGTAAAAAAAAAAAAAAACATATTTGCTTCCAGCAACTTTCGATAAAATAGGTAAAAATTCGAGTTCTAAGCGCTTCTTGGAGATTCTGTACCTCTGTGCGTCGTTGCTGCTTATACACCAATTGAAATAAAACCGAAAGTAATGGAAGTATCAGATATAAAGATGTATAATAAATGTGTGTTGGTTGTGAGGACGTCAAGCCCAAAGCCGTGGCAGCGGCGAATAATTTACAGTTAGTATCTCAATTAAATCAAGAAATTGACAACATCTTTTGGGCAGGGAAAATTCGCAATTTTTCATATTCCGACGATAGCTTACGGGCCTTTAAGCGTAATAGCATCCTGAAACTGATATGATATCCCCTGATGGTAACAAAAATATATTTGCAGCCAGCAATTCTGGATATAATAGTTTTTACTAATTTTTTACTATCCTGACGCCCTCATTCCCTCGCATTAACCCGTTGGCTGAATACTTTATGTATGACCTCTTGAGAAACAATTATAACCCTTGCCCTGATTATTGCCAGCCTCCCCATAATTGCGAACCATTCCTCCAATCAGCCACCTTCTTTTCTCAGAGTCCAGGGAGTGTGATGGATATGCTTAGTTTGTTTGTGTTCTGGGATATTCTCTGAGCTTTGAAGGTATTATCCGTATGCATCCCTTGGAAGGAGCAACCACACCATCTCATCATCTCCCCGTGTTACAACACAGACGGACTTCGTAACTACCAAACAACTTTCTAAAGAACACGAATGGAGCCGAGGCGTTCCACTGCGATTTTACCAAGCAATTCTATACCCAAACATTCAAGTTGTCATTTAAGTATAAACATTCAAGAATAAACCGTAATATAACGAAGAAGCTTGAAAAAAGTTACTATATTAATTTACATTCAACTAGCATTGGCAGTGCGCAACTAAATTAGAATAAATCTGTTTCTGTAACGAGTTTCTTACAGTCGTAAACAAAATTACAGTTTCCCTAGTGGCTAGACTAATAGGACCAAATTTAGGGAGTTACAAAAAAAAAACATTTTTTTTTCGTCTAGACGAATTTGATGTACTTAGCAGGGAGTGAATTTAAGGAAGTTTTTTTCTGTTAACCTTCATGTCGAATTTGATCTGACGTACCCGCTTTCGGTAGGGCCTAAAATAGGATTGACCACCAATTTTCGATTTTTTACAATCGATTTTCATGGGTCGATTTTTGTCAACGATAAATCAAATAATCTTTATTACAGACATTTATGAAAAGAGTTCCTTTTTTTCTCCGGAGGAGTATTTTGCTGAATTTTGAATCATTCGGACGATTTTTAGAGCATTTTGGTTTCTACTACTAATTTTACTGTAGTTATGAGAAATTGTGAACGGTTTGCGCTGGAAGGATTGGACCTCTAATTTTTCTGAAATTCATTATTAATTTTTACAATAATATTCTCGAACACTCATAAAAATTCTGAATCAATAGGACGATTTTTAGAGAAGTTACAGGTATTTCAATATATCTCATTCGCGCATGCGAAGGCGACGATCGCACAATTTTGATGATATCTGAACTATTCCTTTACACAATTTTAGGTTTTAAGTACTCCCAATTTTGCTGTACTTTTGAGAAATTTACTTGATTACCGACTTTGGCGAAAAAAGTACGGTGAAACAATCACAGTTTTTGTCCGATCAAGCTGAAAACCTTGCAGGCACCATGTCGGCTCCTGAGGAGTATTGATAGTGCAAATGAACCGAAATTTTGGTCAAAAGTTCAATATCATTTGCACCATTTTTGAGGCAGTTATGCGTGACACGGCGGACGGACATTGCATTTTTTGAATGTAGACATCTTGAAAGTTCAAGAGTAAACCATAAAATGAAAAAAAAAAAAAAAAAAAAAAAAATGAAAAATAGATTTCAATTGATTTTTTGGCCTCGATGATTAATTGGTACAATCGATTTCAGACCGCCGATTGTGAAATCGATCCCAAAATCCATTTTGATGGTTCGATTTGACTACCTTAGGCTAAAAGTCTTTTCCTAAATAGTGTGGGTTTTTTCGTCCAGACGTACTCGCCCAAGGGGTAGTTGATAGTTAGAGAGTTTTTGTATGTGTTTGAGTGACCAACAGCAAGGCTGCAACGGAAGGCGTCGCGAGAACGATTAGCTCCCTCAGCTTAGTGCTCAGGGCTTAAATAGGGTTCACCTTCTCGTCTCCTGTCTGACCTGAGGGATCGTGCCTTCCCCGTTCAATTCACCATAGCCGTGGGTTTTCCTGGTTGTTGATTGACTTTATTACGTGATAAGTACGTAACATTATTTAATACATGGTAATGATGAATATCGTTACTATTTCAAATCACTGAAATTGACTAACAGGACCCACAAACCCTACTCTCAAACGAACAAGGGATAAGCTACATTCAATGAAGGAACTGTGGGCCATTTAAAAGGATGACGGAGAAGTAATTCGATATTTGGAGAGCGTCAGCACTCGCTGCCATCCAGAAGTCGGCCACAGAAATGAAGAAATTGGTGACGACAGTTGTTCATGATTTTCCATTTCATTGTGAATTTTGATTGTATTCCGTATTTGACAGAACAAGCAAAAATCCCGTGTCCTAGGTGTTTTCTTTGTTGGCCCAAACCCATTACTTTTCCGAACATCAAGTCTTTCTCTCGTTGTCCCACAGTGATTATTTCCTCATTCAGTGGCCGGCCGAAATTCATTGAATTTTCGGTCCAAAGTCATTGCGTTTTTGAGAGATTGGTGTAAAGCCGAACCCCCTTCGTTCCTATGCATTACTGGTTTATAGGCGTCGTCCAAGCTTTTTATCGCATCACCTTTCTTTTCCCCCTCTTCCTCTCCCCTCTCAATTCAAATTGATATCGAATTAGCCGTCCGATTATTGTTGAGTCTTTAAATAACTCGAAGACCCTCAAATATTGTCATAACCAAATAAAAAAGCTTTATTGACCTCGTGTTCGTTAATTTTAAATCAATTCCCAATACTGGGCGAAGTATCATAAATTAATCTTCTAGCTTCAGTAGTCTATTAAGTAATTATGGCTTCCGAGTCCATTTATCCGTTTATTATAAGAGAAGCTTTGTTCTAACTTTTCCGAAAATAAAAACCACTCGCACGTTAATTTTCACACCACTCAAAACAACTTTCGCATCGTGACTACATTCCAGTGTGTCTGTCCTTCATCCACCAACCTTAATTCCTACTGTTCTCATTAAATTTTCCTAACATTTTCAAGTATGTTACGAGTTAACATTTATATGGCCCCCTATGCATTTCATCACTCAAATTTGCAACTTCACTCTGAGCGTATACGTAAAATGCAACAGGCATCATTTTCTCACGTTCAAGACGACACATCTTCCTAGAATTTGGATGCAAGACAAAGAATACCAGTTTATTAATCTTATATCAATATGATCGTATCGTCGTAGCTGCTGTGAAAAGCCCAATTTATTCAGTTTTCATCCGATTTTGATTAAGGTTTTAGGAAAAGTGTAGATATAAACCTTTGAAATTTAAACAAAAAAGAAGAAAACTATTGGTTTCTAGATACTTGGCATCGTAATAAAAAAAGTAGTTGATAAATGTCATGATATTTCAAACTATTTTCTTGCAGTCTCAAAGATATTTTAGACTGCCGAATCCGTTTTTTCACCTGAAAATCTAAACGGAATAGAATGAATCATTGAGCAAAACAAGTAAATTTCAAGAATCTGCCTAACGAATCATTAAAATGAAAAAAAGGTTAAAATAACATAATATTGCTTTGATTGAAAAATTAGCAAAATATATTTATTTTCATATGGATGATATGATGGATTACTCGAGTTGAACGGAGTGGCAATACGAAAGAGCAATGCTTAGAAAAAATCTCTTGCTTTAGTTCATTTAGATTGTCAACTTGAACTTGCAAAGTGGTCGTTTTTTAAAACGACTTGATGAATGAAGGCGAAACATTCCCCCAATTTGGTTGATTAACAAAATTTTAATGAAATGCTCAATAATCTCTCCGAATAATCCTAAACATCATTATAACTATTCAATCCAACGGCGTTCTTGAAACCTCGGAAAATGAATCCTCTTTAACACCCATTTCTCAAATCGTCGCTCTTGCATCAAAATGATATTCAATCGAATTTGGTTCAAACTATATTTTAAACGCTAAGGGTGTACCGTATGAAGCTCATGAAAATCATGTTTGCTTTGATGATTGCTTCATGTTTTAACATCATCAGACGAAAAATATGTTCTTTTTACAAGTACGAGATCGTTTGACGACTGCTGCATGACGATAATATCGTCGTCAAACATATTATGTTCCTAGTACTAGTTGCTCCATTCCCGTGTTGCACAATAAAGTACATGCTCTTTTCATCGGTAGAATGTTGAATTACTACAAAAACCAGGTTATACAATTTAATTAAGTCCAGAAAATATGATGTTAAGGGAATGAAGGCAAAAAACAGGGTGAGAGTTTTTCTCATTTCCAAGAGTGTTCAACCGTGAAACCCCTTGCCGCCCTAGTTCTAGCGGGCTAATCAAAGTGGAGCATGAACCCGGAATTTCTCATGTACAATGTTGACACTATACAAGAAGATTTAAGCTGGGAAATTCTGTAAAGCGAAATGGATGTTCCTTTTGGATTTTCACTCTATCCATAAGATTTTTTTCAATTTTCATGATGTCAAGATCGTTTCCCCAAAATCTCAACTCTCATTTTTGTTTTACACCATTCAAAACAACTTTTATTTGGTGTTTTGGAATGTTTCATGGCAACATGTCCACTGAAATAATTTAGAATGACGCCATTTGTTAAAGATGAGACTCGAAAGATTGGAAATTATTGACATCCTGAAAGGGAAACCCAGGTGTTGGGTAATTTGGGGAAATACACATTCGGGAGGCAACTTAAG